>JAMLFT010005964.1:0-16777 GCA_026544285.1 Pachyrhizus erosus
GAATCTAATATTATTTTTCAACTTGATATATACTTAAATATATAATATATTTTAAATATATTTTAATTTTTTATTTAAACATATCATATTTATTATAATTTTTAAATATATATTTTATAAAAAAATTATTAGATATATTCAGTATTTTTAGCACAATGAGAACATAATTCATCAATTAAGTTTAATATGTATGAGTTAAATAAATACAATTTTTTTTAATGTATTCCTATTAATATATCTTAATACATAATTAATAATATTTAAATTATAATATTTTTTATAATCATTAAAATCATAAATTTTTAAAAAGTTAACTTTTGTCCAGGTCATTGATTGAATGACTGAAGACAATAATCGCGGTGTTGGAGTTTGCAATGGCGAAATTTGCAAAGGGAAGAGGGAGACAAATCGGGTGTATGAGTGAGAAAGGTTTGGTTTGTTGGAAAAAAAAAATGGGAAGGAGAAGGAAAAGAAATGAAAAAGAGGGGGGAAAATGGTATTGTTGTCAGAGCGACGCACGACAGGAAGACACTGTGAAATGAGTTGGGAAAATATTTGATAAGTAGAGTATAAGTCCCTGGAGTTTAAGATGAATCTAGCAATAATAAAAATCCTTCAAAAATTATATATTAATTTTATGTGACTAAAAATATATTTAAATTAAATTAAAAATATTAATAGGATATAAATGATTGTATTAAACTGTCCAAAGAAAATAAATATATGAATTTAATAATAATAAATGGAATGGGCATGGGAAGGGAGAGATAGAAAGAGTAGGAGAAGAGACAGAGGGCAGAGATGAGTTGAAATAAGTAGAAGTAAAAGAAAAAAAGAAAGTGGTTGGCGAGATCAGAGACATTAGAGATAGATCCGTTAATAATTGGGGCATTAGGGTTTTGGAATAGGAGAAAAAGCAAGTTCAGATTCAAACAAATCAGAAATTAAGATGGCGGAGCACCTTGCATCGATCTTTGGGACGGAGAAGGACCGAGTGAACTGCCCGTTCTACTTTAAGATCGGCGCGTGCAGGCACGGGGACCGTTGCTCGCGTCTGCACAATCGACCCAGCATCTCGCCGACACTCCTCTTGTCGAATATGTACCAGCGGCCCGACATGATAACCCCCGGCGTGGACCCTCAGGGGCAGCCTCTGGACCCGAAGAAGATCCAGCAGCACTTCGAGGACTTCTACGAAGACATCTTCACCGAGCTCGCCAAGTTCGGCGAGATCGAGAGTCTCAATGTTTGCGACAACCTCGCCGATCACATGATCGGCAACGTCTATGTCCAGTTCCGCGAGGAGGACCAGGCCGCCAAGGCCCTCCATGCCCTCCATGGAAGGTTCTACAACGCTCGCCCCATCATCGCTGACTTCTCCCCCGTAACTGACTTCCGTGAGGCCACGTGTCGCCAATTCGAAGAGAACAGCTGCAACCGCGGCGGCTACTGCAACTTCATGCACGTCAAGCTCATCGGCAGGGACCTTCGGAGGCGCCTCTTCGGCCGCCACCACCGCGGCGGAAGCTACCACCGCGCCAGCCGGAGTCGCAGCCGCAGCCGCAGCGCTAGTCCGAGGCACCGCCGGGAGAGGAGGGAGAGGGATTCTCGAGGCAGCGGTGGGAGGCGGAGCCGGGAGAGGGATTATAGGGATAGAGACGGCGGCGGACGGCGGAGACACGGGAGTCCTGCCAGGGAAGGGAGCGAGGAGCGCCGCGCCAGGATCGAGCAGTGGAATCGGGAGAGGGAGGAGAAGCAAGAGTGATTTGTTGTTGATTTGCATGCAAAGAATAAACCATCAATTTCGTCCTCAACATGTTACCCTTACAGTAATGGAATTATTTAAGTAATCCTTCAAGTATTGAATATTGGTCATTTTGTCATAAGTTATTCTTCAGGACTAATTTAAAAAGTTTTCCAATATTTGGAGGATTGCTTGGCATGATTTCTGGTACTTTTAGGACTGCTTAAATGGTTTTGTATTAGTTTAGGGACTGGTTAGGAAAGAGGGTGATACTCTAAGGAAGGAATTGGTGGTTTACTTGCATGTGAATGTGCCGTGGTGGCAGCGCTAATAATGTGCCCTCTCACTGCTGTGTTGTACTTACGGTAATGGATTTCTCTTTCTCTTGTGGTGTTTTGATCGACAGAGAATGCAATGGGACCTTTAGGACTTAGGATCTATTGTTGTTCTGTGTTTTCTGAGACTCAGAAGTGAACTTAGTTAGTTCAGGGCTGTTCTGTACTGTATTTATTGTGCTGTTTCAGCTTTTGGATATGATGAATTGGGGTTTAACTATATTGAATATGCTAGCTTCTGCGTGTTTCTGCTGAATGATATGGCCTGCCTTTAGCTTTTATGTTGGCTACTTTGGTGTTGGGGGAGGGAATTGGATAATACTTAGTATGCAGAGAAGAGGTGGAGAAAGAACCCTAAAGATGAAGTTTCTAGTGTTTCTTTTATTTATTGTGCCAATTTTCAATTTCAGTAAAAAATTTTAGTTAGTTCTTTTCTGGCATGGTGGCAATCTCATATTTGATATTGCAAGGGACAATATATAATTTTTCAGTTTATTGAAGGTTTTGGGTGTTTCTGCCTTTAATAGAAGGTGTGCTAGTAAAGTCAACACATTTGGATAAGTAATTTGAACTGAATTAGAGCTTTTGTTAGAGGCTTCTATGAATTATTTTTACTTGTTTGGTCTATTTCTGGTTTAAGTTACGGAACAAAGGGTTTCAGCTTTGATTGATAAATTGAGTGTTTTATATTGTTCATTTCTTGTTCCCCTTGTTATGCCAAACACAAAGCTAATTAGAATGGAATGTATCCATGTTTTAGATGGCAAATTAGGGCAAGCTTTGTGGCTGGGCTATGGGGCAATTCTCTTCTCTTAGTTTTACCACTTTTAGGTATGATAGTAAATTAGGACATCCTTTATAGACCTGTATTTCAGCTTGCATTTGGTTTGCAGTTAGAACATTTGGCCATTTTGAAGTGCGGCTATGAGTGTTACATTGGGGCTTGGTGGTACTGTTTTCTGTTTGCCCTTCCTGCTGTGCAATAAGCGCATGTTGATTATTCTGCCATATCTAAAATTTCTACTGCATATATCCCAGTGCATAAGGGATACCAATGAGTGATTTTTATGCTTCTCTGTTAATGTGCCATCTTCCTTGGTTGGATGTGTTGTTTGTAGATTCAATTCTTTCTCTCTTTTTCATGCTTAAGAGTTAAGACTAAGAGGCCCAAACCAAGACATTCTCATTTTCCTGTGATGGTGGGATCTGTGATGCTCTGTTCTTCCTTTGCCTCTCCCCTTGTTCTCTTCCTCCTCTACAGTTCTTCAGTTTTTTTCTGTCCTGTATCTGTAACAATACTTTTGACTCTCATGTTTTATTTTTTTTCCATTCTTTAATATGAGAACTGTTTTAATTTTGAATATTATTTCAATGTATCTTATTTATTTAAGTAATATATACAATTACAATATGTCTAAAAAGGCTGCACTTGGCTATAGCTCCGCAAACCACCAATGAATTGCTACGAAGTGGGCTATTGGCAGCTATATTTTAAATATTTTGCATTAAAAAATGCTCCAAGGGTAGTTGTTAAGACATCAAAATTTGAAAACATTAAATGAAAAAGTAAAGCATGTAATATATTTGGCGCTTTTAGGGAAATTCATCATTATTAGTTCTTTTCTTTTGTTCTTTCTTTATTGTCTGTATTTTATTTCTTTGTCTGGTTGAACGATATCAAGATGTTTACATGCATGTTTTTCGCCGTGTAGGCTAGGTGCTATAGGGGGATTGGTTGTGCAGCTGATGTTCTTGGGATGTAGGAATTGCAATTCAAAGATTAAAGATGTTGGGGTTTGAATTGCCTCTTGTAAGACTGCACGTTTCTATTATTAGTTATTATTTTTATTTAAACATTTGCATGTGAGATTTTAATCCTTTTCTTCACATGCCATTTCTGACTGGTCCACTTGTGAATTTATAACGTTCTTTCTTTCTTGTCTTTACAGCACTATAGGTATATAAAAGCATGTTTCGGAGAGAAATGTTTTTGATGAATCCAAGTGCTAAATACTGTACAAATATGAGACAACTAAGATGGGCAACTTCTGGTTTGTTATCGTGGGATTTTTGCCACCTGGGCTATGGTGGTATTTGAGCTCTCCAAACATAGGTTGACATGACGGCTTAGTGGAAGTTTGGTTTAACTTAATTAAGAGAAATGATCGCTTATTTCTTTTGGCTTCTTGAGAGCTTTTGATAAATAAGCTATTATATTTCTCTAAATTAGAGTTGAACCAAGTCATCAATTTATGCTTCCTCCAATTGCTTTAGGGTATGTTAGGGACTTTGGATTTGGAAGGGAAGGGAGGGGAAATTTTTTATTTCTAATTTGATAATTTTTACAAATAAAAGAAATACAATGATAGATTAGTATAAACTTATTAATTTTTAATATAAATTTTTATGAACTTAACCTATATATTTTCCCTCCCCACTTTTCTCCTTCAAAACTCTTGACTCCCAGAGGATAATTTAGCTAGGCACCACTAGGTAGCGTGACTCAGGTCTTTTATGGGATTGTCCAACGAAGGTTCTCATTTTAAGAAAAAGCAGTTTTTTATGTCCTATCAGTTAGGAAGGATCAAGGATTATCATCATCTGATATTAATTTATAGTGCAGCAGTTTAGGCTCCTGAAACCCAAGATAATGGCGGTCGGATATGCATAGCAGTATGTTCCCATTTTTGGTCAGACTACCTACCTCACCTCCGTAACAGCTGAATTTTCTTTCGTTTTACCATATTTGATTTGTTCATTTTATTTTTTTAAAGGGGAGAGGTCATTGACCGAACTTTTATGGTATGTTTTGTTGAGAGGTATATTTTCTTCTGTTTGATTACAACTAAAGTGGAAGGAAAAGGAAAAATAAAGTTGACTTTTAAAAACATAAATTTCAAAATTTTCATTTATTTCACTTTGCATTAAATTCAATTTTCAGTCTGTTTGACATGGTCAAGAGAATTTTAAAATTTGAATTGAAGTGATGGTGAATTTTTTCTATTTGAAATAATTCTCTCTCTTTTCTCACTTTTGGTCAGAAAATACATAGTTTTTTATATTCTCTGTCTTTTATTTGTTCTTCCTTCCAAACATACCTTCAGTATCAAATCTGAATAAGATGATTATCGACCATCAAAATTAGCTACAGTTGTTTGAATTCTGTTGTAAACAGTTTGAGTAGTAGAATTTAGGACTTTACTGCAGTGGTTTTTGAAGTCGCAAGGGGAAAAAACTGAGCTACTATGTTGCCAAGACAGTTTGAAAGAGAGGTCAGGGAATAAACCACCAACATATCTGGTTTTCCTGGCCCTATACTTCGGATTCTCCCAAACGATGGTATGGTGAATTCATAGAAAGGGGATAATATAATTCAGAAAAGAATAACTGGTCTTGTTCATGTTTAAGCGTTCGGGGTAGCATAATTTTTTTCACCCTTTTTGGTAGTGTGATGTCTGTTGGTATAAAAGCTTATAACCAAGCATTCATTGATGTGAATGAAATTTAACATCAAATTTGTGAACATTGAAATATGTTTTGGTCAAGGTATAGGACTACGAATCATTCTTTGTTGTTGATGTTAGTGCACTGAAAACCCAACTGTTATCTGCTGTTATTTGTTCAAATAACTTGTCAGTGTGTTCTTATTTTTTATATTTTGTCAAAGACACAACTTGTTGGAAAGGGGAAAAACGGAACAATCAGTACACAATACATATGTACATGAAGCTAGGGGAAATGACTTTTGTACAAATTTTAAGCTGCTTTGAAAAGAATAAAGTAGGGAATAATAATTAGATAGTGGTTCACAGTTCAGAAAAGTAAATTATGTGTTTGTATGGTGAATATAGTTATTCTTTACCTTGCATGTAATATTCTTCTTTCGAATAAAAAATTTCAAAATGTTTCTATACTTCTATGTTAAAAATGATTTTGCCAAAATAAATGTTGCCTGGATGAATTAAAATTACTTTCGTTTATTTAATTTTCGAAAAGGGTATGGGTTTTATAATATTAATTATATTATATTCACATGGCCGGGTTTTTCTAATTGTGCTTGGTATCAAAAGTAATTGTTGAGTTAGGTTTTAGGTGCCACCATGCAAAATTCGTGTCTGTCTTATTATCATTTATCTTGTACTTCGTGTGATTTCTGTTTGGGAAAGAAGAAAATCAGAAAGGTGAAGAAAATAAGAGAAGCATAAAAGAGAAATTAAGTTGTTTGAGATAAAACAGTAAAAAGAAAATAACACCTATCTTTTGCATTTAATTTGTTTACATGGCCACTGGCACCGCAGTTGCAATTCAACTCTAAGAGTATAATAAACGAATTATAAGGAATAAGAAAAAGAAATACAGTTTTGAGCATTCAATGAAACAAGTTCAAATACAGATAGGAAAACTAGTAGGCAAGATACAAAAGAAAAATGAAATCAGTCTTGTCTAAATATTCTAGTCTTTCTCTCCCTTCAATCACAATCCTTTAGCCTTTTCGTTAATGCTGAACCAAGAATTAGAAATCTTAGTTATCTTAGTTGCAATAAGATATATATTTTAATAAAATTTTACTTTATAAAAATACTAAATTTTAAAAATAAAAAATAAATTTAAATATTCTAATTTGTTCATTCAATCTGAACCAAGCTGTTTGTGAATGAATTATTTTGGATTGAGTTTTATAAAAAAATTTAAAAAACTTAATCTCATCTAATCCGTTCAATTTTGATTAAGTTAGATGATAGGTTTAGTTAAATTCGATGAATCTATCAGATAAATATATATATATTTTTAATAAAAAATACTTTTCAACTGGATTGGAACTTGAGAACTTACACTGTGATGGATTAAAATGTAATATTATGAACACCTTCTAATCCTAATTATGTAACATACATACATGTCCAAAATGAACTTTTCCCAACACTTTAATCATTAGCTGAAATTTTTGTAAATTTGTGGCATTGATTCATTTGTTATTTCATCTTCTCCTCTAGTTATAAAAACTAGATTCTGACCGGCGCAATGAGCGGGTATATAAATAAAATAATTGAAAAGTTTACATGTCGTTGAAAAATATTATGTTCCTATTGTAAAAATAATGCATGGCATTTGTGTTTGTATTAATTACTTAGATTTTAGTAAAATATTTAATTATACTTTTACACTTTTAATTTAAATTGTGCGTAATTATGGTCTTTTAAGGTTTTTTCAAGCTGATTTATTCCTTTATTTTTAAAATTATGAAAATATGCTCTTATTATTAATTTTCTTTTACGTAAATCCCTAAAATTTTCATTTCTTTTACTCAAAATCTTCATAATTTGAATTGATTAAATAGCTTTAATCCTTCTACTCAAGCCACGACTGAAAATATCAAATAACGTACGTTCTATAGTTAATATTTTAAAAATTTAGGAAGTTATATTGAATCTAGCAACACAAAGAACATATTATAATTAAATATTTCTACTTTAAATTTTAACATACAAAATAATATACTTTAATTTTCATTAGTTGTCCTACTTATTATTTTGCATTAAATTTACTTATTTAGTATAATTAATACATAATTATTTAAACATGCTTTAAATGAACCATTATATGTCTCTCACAATTAAAATATAATAACGACACCAATTGTTATTTGAAATTCAAAATGAATATACTTTATTTTCCAACCTATAGTATTCACTTAGTTTAATAATTAATATTTTAAAAATTAGGAAAAAAGATAATTGAATCCAGTAATACCCAAGAAAATACTTTAATAAGAGAATTATACTTTAGCTTCCAATGTATAAAGGAGTATACTTTAATTTCCAACGTATAAAAGCTCAATTCTCATACAAGAAGTTTTGCAAGCTCATTTTTCCATGTATTCTTTTTTATATATGAAAATTTCATATGATTTAATATATAATTTAAGCAATCTAATGCATAATATTTGTCCTACTTATTATTTTAACATTTTTTTATACTCTGTCGTTTGACGTTTTATTTAAATTTCCATTAAAATGGGAGAGTGATATAATTAATATGGTGTCTAAGGTTACAAATTATTTAAATTTTGCTGTGACTTCATCGTTATATATATCCTACATTTAAATTATGATAATGACAGTGTATGTCTTTTGAAATTCAAAATGAACATAGAATTTTATAAGATGTAACATTAGAATCTGAAGAGTTAGGGATTTTTTTTAAAAGAAATTATTTTAGGTTAAATTTCATATTTTGATTAGTGTCTTTTGAGTAGATGGTTTAAATTTTTTAATCAATTCTATAGCAGCAAATTTAAATAGAAAAAAAAAATGAGAATTTAAAGATTTTAGGTAAAAAAAAAATTAACAATACATCCATATTTTCTTAATTACATAATTACTGCATGTTTAAAAGGAAAAAAAAAGTACAAAATCTTGTTTCGATTATAGAAATCTTCCTTATCCTTCATCCTTCATTTCTATTTGATAGGGGTTGCATCAACAATAATAAAATTTAATGGTGTCTTGTCAACTATTTATGACATTATGATGTTGTCAGTGATGCTGTAATTATCTCAAGCCATTTAGAAGCCCTATATTGGAACCTCAAAATTGGTAAAAAAATAAAATAAGATGATCGGTATGAATAAAAAAATAAAATAAATAAGATGATCATGGTGAAGGATGGAGGGTTTGACATGAATGATTACCTCTATTTGGAATCAAGTTCTGATAAGCAATCAAGCTAGCAATTTTAACTTAATGTATTTTTCATGGGCTAGGTCGCAGTTTGTACAAACGTAAACATTCAGATGTGTTAAGAATACCAATGTTAGAGTCTGGAGATGTCAAGTAATTGAATTGTTAATTTCCATGAATTAGAATTGACCAAGAGAATAAAGTACAAAAAGGGAATGAAACCAATAGTTAGACAATTGAAGAAAAATAAAATAAAACAAGATGATAAATCCTTTAGAACACTGCTTGGAGCATTGTCATAATAATATAGATTCATGGTCATGGAATGCCATAAAAACTATTCCATAATGCCATGCTTCCCTTAGTATTTCCATGTGAAAGAAATGTATCAAGTTGTAATACAAAATATGCAAGCAAATTAGAAATAAATTGTTTTGATATTATGAAAGATGACATCAATAGATTACAAATAAGGCTTAATAGAAATGTTGATAATAATGACATTTATTTTAAAATAAAAAATGAAAAATAAGAAATTTGATAAAAAATACTGTTATTTTTAATTTAATAATCTAATAATATATTTATAGACTTATATTCAAAAATTAAAAAAGTTAACAAATAAAATATCAGAAAATAATATGAACATATTTTTCTGAACAAGATGCATTCTGTTGAATATGATCACGTTCTGTTAAATATGTTATTAACAAACTCTTAAAAAATTAGATTAATTTAAAATTAACTTGATTAAATCAAACAAATTAAAATTATATAAAAAAATAAACTATTTTTTTTTAATGAATGCAATGTATCAATGATTATTTTCGTCCATCTTAAAAAATATAGAAAAAAAAAAAAGGAATCAACATAGTTACCTATGCGAACAATGAATTATCTCTTTTTTACCATTAGACCAAGGACTTCCAATATGCCACACAATTTGCAAACGTGGTTAATGGATAAGCACAAAAATAAAATGCATACATGGTTAGTCAATAAGAACAAAATTTAAAAAATCCAACTTGTGTTGATTGATCTCATGCCAATGGATGGGAGGGTTTTCTATTCAGAAAATTGCTAATGATGGTGTGACCCCATGTGCTTGAATTATTGGTCCTAGAGTCATATGGTCAATGGTGATAAGAGACCCATGCTCATATTTCACACCTCTCATTTGTAATGTCTAATTCTAGCCTTATCTTTGTAGATATTCCTCAAAATGAAGAAACAACATAGAGCCAATATGTGTATATAGAGTGATAATTTAGAATTATTTGATAATTAGTTTAAAGCGTACCAAATAGGTGAAGAGAAACAAACAGTTGTTAACCATTAATTTATGAAACTTTTGATTGTTGCATCTCAGCTTTTATATATTATAAATAGATATTTAAATTGAGAATTCAGTGAATTACATACTAGAGGAACTAGGATTTACAGGGAAAGTAAAAGTGCAACTAAAATAGAATTCTTCAAGAGCTACATCCATTGACCTTAATTAATCAACTTTTTCTAACACATCAATGACTTTTGTGGCGTCATTGAAATGGGTGAAGGCTATAAGCATCAAGCTGAGATATATATGATTCCAAATATAATGTGTATATGATTGTACAAACTTTTAAGTTTCACAAGAACAACAGTCAGCCGCCAGAAGCAAAGATTAATCACCCAAGCTTCTTTGGAGGCAGGGGCCGATCTACTTGTATTTGAGGGGTGCATCTGTATTTTTTTACTTTTTAAAATTATATATAAATATTTTGAATGTGTATATTTTATCTTTTCTAATTTTATATATTTAAATTTATTAACTCTAATTTTTTATTCATTTCATAATAATAATAATTAATTTTTATTTTTTAAATAAATTATCCCTCTTAACTTAAGATTCTAGATTTGTCACTTGGAATAAATGCATTAGACATTATCTCAAACATAACTTCATCTACTCAATGAATGTAGTTTAGTTAAAAAAGTTTATAGAAAAAAACTTGTGTATAATTTCCTTAAAATAAATCTTTAGAAAGACACCAAGAATTTTATTTGTGATAAGATATCGAATTAAGAATTAGTCACATACTTAATACAAAAGACCAAAACTTTGTTAAGAAAAATAAAAAGAAGACTAGATATTAAAAAAAGTTCTATTACATTTGACACACTAATTACATGAATTAGAACTCTATTTATAATAGAATAACCGAAAGTATTACATGGCTTTTCACTTAACACACTATATGAACATAATATCAATAACCATTCACATACTTTACATAAGCATAATGTCTCTTAATACGTATATAATATCAATAACCATTCACATACTTTACATACGCATAATGTCTCTTAATACGTGTTAACTCATAACTCTTCATCTTTTAACACTAAGTCATAATTCTTCATCTTTTAATTATTATTTCTAACAATAACTTGGGCTTGGGAGTTCCATGTAGCAAAGGAGGGAATCAAATACAGGTCATCTTTTCTTCTAACAGTTAACCCAAATTTCTCAGTCATGTCTAAATCCTCACTTTTCATTCCATTGGGGAGCTTCCAATCAAAGTGATACAATAAAAATGCAAGCGCCAGCTCAACATTCATCAAACCAAAATTGCTGCCTGGACATATTCTTCTTCCAGCACCAAATGGAATGTACTCAAAATTATTTCCTTTGTAGTCAATAGAGCTATCCATGAATCTCTCTGGATAAAACCTCTCTGCTTCAGTCCAGTACTTTGGATCTCTTCCAATTGCCCAAGCATTCACTATGATTTTACTTTTGACCGGTATATGATACCCATGAATGACACATGGTTGTGCACATTCTCTTGGAAGTAAAAGAGGAACTGGAGGGTGTAACCTCAGAGTCTCTTTGACAACTGCTTTCAAATATTTCATTTCATCGATGCAAGTTTCATCAACCCTTCCCTTCATATTGAATACCTCTCTCACTTCAGCTTGTGCTTTCTTCATCACCCTTGGATCCCTTACCATCTCTGCCATTGTCCAATCTATGGTAGTTGCTGATGTCTCTCCTCCAGCACCAAAGATATCCTAGAAAACAATTGTGCAAGATGTGAGTAATTGTCATATGCGAGTATTAAGCATTCATCTAACAACTCTACAGCAAGTAAAAGTTTGTGCTCATATAAGTTTTTATAAGCTATTCATAATATCCTTACCCCAATTGTAGCCTTGATGTTGTTATTAGTTAAGCAAATATCCTGATTGTCACCATAACCATCTAGAAATTTTAGGAGAACATCAACCAGATCCTCTTCTGTTTCAGCTTGGCCTTCTTTAGCTTTTGAATTTGCATTTTTATGCTCGTTGATGATGTTTTCTAGTATTTGATCAATTTTTAGCTGCAACCGCTCAAGCTTAGTTCTCAAACCAGTAACAAGTTGAAGCCAAGTAACAGAAGGAAATAAATCTCCTATGTTAAAACCTCCTGCAACCTTGACTACTTCTTTTGCCATTGATATGAATTCTTCTTGGTCTTTGCACTTTTTGCCAAACGCTGCCATTGAAATAATTGCATATGTTGATGAAAGTAGTGCCTGAGTCAGATTGATGGCTGATCCTTTCTCTGAAGCAATCCTATTGATGAGAATGGTAAGCACTTCTTCTCTTATTGGCTTGAATGAACTGAGACGTTTTGGGGTGAAAAGCTCATGTGTGCACATTTTCCTTAGCTGTCTCCAATAATTTCCATAAGGTGCAAAAGATATATTTGTGGCATCATAACCAAATATTTTTGCTGCTATAATTTGAGGCCTTGATGCAAAGACAAGGTCGTGGGTTTTCATTACCTCTTTGGCACACTCTGCTGAGGAAACAACTATGGTGAAGACCTCTCCAAGTTGTAGATGCATCAAGGGTCCATATATGTTGGTTAGGTCTCTTAATTTTCGATGTGGTGTAGATGTAACAAGATGGGGCATGCTTCCTATGATAGGTAGCTTCCATGGTCCAGGGGGTATATTTGGAGTAGACTTAGTTTTATTGAGATTCCTCCATAAATTCAGTGCCAGGATCATGAAGAGGAAAATGGATACAAGGGCTAATAAATCATGGATTTGAGAATCCATGGAGATGAAACAAACTTGTAAGGTGAACAAAAGTTGAAGGTGATAAGAGAGGGTGAGAATTGAAATAGAAGACTTGAAAATTATTTTGCTTCTTATTGCTTTTTATATCTGGTAATTTATACTGTTGCAAATACTTATATTCACCAAAAGAAAGAAAAACTGTAGTACTATACCCGACAATGCCTATAAATTTTCTTTATTCTTCGCTTTCATTAATCAATTGCTTAATTAATTTTCATGCTGTCAAAGTTTCAATCACTTCCTTTGTTTGCATTTGTGTTAGATGATTACAATTCTGTGGTGTTGAAGCAACATCGCTGGCTACTTCTCATTTTCTTGTGGAGTCATGGAAGGGGCACTGTAAAAATATAAGTGGTCCACCATTGGATTATTTGATGCCAATCTCTGGATTCATATAATGCAAGGGTTAATCGTCTAGAATAACACTATAGAATTCCTGTCTTGTTTATTTTGATTTGAAAACCTCCATTGAAAGTGTTAATAGGCGAAAAAGATGTGTAACTCCCTGATTTAAAAAAAAAAAAAGGTGTATGACTCCCTATTTTTTATTTATCCATTGTTTGTTTATTTAATTATGTATAGGAATCTCAAAATTTCGAAGGAAACAACTACACTCAAAATAATGAGTGTTATTTAGTTGTGTTTTTTTTATTATTGATTTTTCAAAAAACAAAGTCAAACAATTTCATGACCAAATTATCCTTAGAAGACAATATGTAGTTAAAATTCACAAAGATAGGAAAATAGTGAGAAAATGTATTTTTAAGAGTACAATAAGTTTTAAAATAATAAAACACAATTTTGGGATTTTTTAAGAATTATTTGAATTTTCTATATAAAATAATCAAAATATCCTAGTCGATTGGAAACATTCAACTAGTGATATTTTGACCTACGTAATTTTTTTAAAGAAATCTAATGATATTTTAAGATGAAAAATTTATTTAAATATTGTATATATTTATTTATAAAAATTTATAATTAATTTGAATTATTTTCACAATTTTCATAAAATTATGATACAAATGATTAAATAATTATAAACAATTATTATTATTTTTATATTACTGAAAAATCGTCCCTATTAAGATAATAAATAATCAATAAATGCAAGACAAACGTTACCATATTTATTTAAATTAAATTACCTAATTAATTAACTAATACATAAATAAATAACTGATAAGAAATTAATTATCTATTGTAGATAAGCATGAATATTCGGCAAAAGTCATGCAAATATACTACAGCCACGCCTTTCTACCATAAAGAACAAAGAACAAATTTTATAATTAAAACTTAAATAATTACAGTTTTTGTTGGCTAAAAAATCTTACATTCTATCTTAGACTTTAAGACTTTTATTAAAATTCATCACCTAGGTCATCAATCAATAATACATGAAAATAAAATTAAAGATCATATATTCTCTTAATATTTTTTATTTTATTTTTTCTTTTCAACATTATAAGAATATTACATAAACACTTTAGGTTCTCTCACTCATCATTCATTTAGTCTCAAACAAACATATCTTACACAAAAAAAAAAAAAAACCTTTAAGAACTCTCAATAGGAACACACACACAAATGATCAATTCTTCATTGATTAATTTTTTTCGCTTAACACTCTTACATATTCACCTTTTTTCCCCCTCTCATTTCTTTTATCATCTTTCATAGTAGATAGGAATAAAAATAAACCAAACAATCTATTAGTATAATTTTTCTTTTATTTTTATTCTCTCTAACATCATGATAATGTAACACTCTTGATGTGATACTATTACTTACATGAAGGATGATGATGTCATCTTTTACTAACATGATAACATGCTAATATTATGATAACAACATCTTTAACATTTTACCTTGATTATAATGATAGAAAATGAAACATTTGAAAGTGATAGAAATTAAAATTAAAAAATTATAATATTTAAAAATAAAAACACAAAATTATAAAATCATATTTAAGTGATTTTTTATTTCCTTGCTTTAGATCACGTTTTTAAAAATAATGGTTATTATAAATTTTAAAGGCAATACTTTAAAACTGTGGTCATGTGCATCAACGAGATTTTCGAAGCATGGCTTATACTTGTCAATGATTTTAAAGTGTTGTCTAATATTAATAGGCAACAGTTCCAAACAAAGGCTTGTGCAAAAGATAAAAAAAATATATGTTAATGTCAAGATTTATTAAACTATTGCATATTTTATGTTTAGGTAACAATTTTATTATTGTTTACATCTTTGGCATTGTCTAAAGAAAAAAAAATAGTAAAAATTTGAGGCTACATAAGTTAAATTAATTTAAATTGTGCAATTAGTCTCGCCTATTATGCGTTTAAGGATAAACGTATCTTATGTAGTAGTAATAATGATTTGGATATCATATATGAAAGATGAGTTATGGTTCCTAAATAATTAAGTTAATGTAGATTAAAGTATCATAATTTGAAAATGGTTAAATTGTATTAATTGTAAATTATAGAAAAAGATAAGTAAAGAAAAATATTGAAGGTTTTATGAGACTAAGAGACTTAGGATTGTGATTTCAAATATATCTTTACATTTCACCTAACTTCTATTTCAATTAAATTCTAACTATTTCTTCAATTGCTAATCTTATCTTTCAAAATTGATTAACGAAACTTGGTCATATTCTAGAAGTCATCTTTCTTATTTTATTCCTTAGTTGTTTATTTAGGGTGTAATTTTAAAGAAAGATTAAGTGTTAAATGTAAATTAACAGAGTTAATTTGATTAGAAGTTTTCACTACCAATTTGTTCATGCAAGTTTCAGGAAACCAATTATTGTGTAGGTCAATTAATTAACATCAATTGGTTATATTCAATTAATCAATTAGGTTTGGAGAAAATCAATGTCAAATAAAAATGAAAACAACACAATAATTTAATTGGGTGAATAATATGTAATTTTATTGAAATAGGAGAATTAGGGTTCAAAAATATATCCTACATCACAATCCTACTTTAAAAAACTTAGTTAGCCTTAAGTCCTAAAAAGTATAAATCATATAAAAAAGCGTAAAAGATTGAAAATAAAGTTATAGAGAAAAAGTTTAATTTGTAGTTTTAAGCCATTTAGAAAAGGATTGTCTTAAATAGGTTCACTAAACTTATGAGTAGGAGTCTTCCACAAGAAGCCTCTAAATCGGTCTAATGCCTAGTTAAGAGATTCTTCCACCTTTTTCTAAAATGCAGAAGTTTTCATCTTGTCATGATTAACCTTGGATTAATGAAAAAATTCGGTCAAGAATTTGGTGACCGCATCCTTCCATGTACTTAAGCTATGTTCTTTGTAGGAACTAAGCCACTCCTTGACTTTTTAGACAAAAGAGAAAGTGAATATATTTAATCAAATAGCCTAATCCAAAACTTGGTGGATTGTCACCATGTTGCATATGTTAATGAAACTAACAAGATGAGCATAAGGATTCTTATAAGTCAAACCATGGAATTGGTTGTTTTGAATCAAAATAATAAGAGAAGGAGGTAGATAGACATTTGTTGCTTGAAAATTGGGCCTTGCATTACTATTGAAATATCTAGGTCCAACACATGTGGCAAAATCTTCCAAGGTATGCCTTGGTGTTAGTCTTTTCTTGAATGAGAGATAAAGAAGGTGAAAGAGTGTGAAGTTGAGAAGAAGAGGAAATTGCTCTTTGTTTAACTTGCTTTTCATATTTTCTTGGCTTCTTATGCTTAACATTATTTCTTTGAGTTGTTCTTTCATTATTTGAATCAAAGATTAATTCTTCGTCCAAAATCTTACCTCGCAACAAGAGATAAAGACTATTAGATGATAAGTGTCAATTTTTCATATATTTATTTGTGTCTTTTAGGCTTTATTATTATGGAAATTAGCAACTATTT
>JAMLFT010005965.1:0-16777 GCA_026544285.1 Pachyrhizus erosus
ATTAAGAAACTTCTTATATTTCATCAAATAAGAATAACAATTATAACTTAAAAGAAAAATCATATAAATAGGTTATAAAGGTGTGAAGTATTCTCTAATTTGTACATTTTAAATTTTTTCTTTTTATGCATCTTTACATATACATCACTAAAATTTGGCTTGTCCAAATTAATAGAGAATTCATTCGAATGTTACACTTCTCAATATACTAGTGCTAAACATTAGATTAAAAAAAGTCCTAAAAAGGAAATAATTATTAATATATGCAAAAGGGAGAAAAAAAGTTGTGTCAAAAGCATGAAATTTAAGGTACGTGCATTTTGAATTATACTTCAAAAGGGAGAAAATAAAAATAAAAAATAATTCAATGTAGTTCAGGTTTAGCCTTTTAACAAAGTGTTGTGCAAAAGGTTTAACAAGCCAGAAGAGTAATCATAAAATAATAAGTTTTGATTATATAATTTATTAAACTTTATTATTTTCATGATCAATAACCATCATTCACTTATACATATCTCACACATGTAATATGGACACACAAACAACATAACAGGTTAGGCAATTTTATCATCATTTTATTTTACAGAAATGATAAAAAAAAATAATTAACTTTTAGATTAGAAATGCAATACCATTTTTGGCCGACCATTTTATCTTTTAAAGTCAAACCATTTTACAAATCTTCAAATCCAATAAATAGTAGACTCCTAAGAAAAACTCTCAATCAATCAACTATGGACATTAAAGTTACTAGCTAATCTCTTAGTAGAGAATATTCTATACAGAAATTTGTGGTACTTTTGTCAGGTTACACTCAAAACACTGCCACAGCCATAGTTGATAGATTTACTTCTATAGTTTAGGCAAGGTTTCAATTTCTAACATCAAATCATCAACTATACGAAGCGGTTCCCGTGAAAACAATCTAACATCCTCGTGTTGGTTTGGACTTCGGTCCCATCGTATTATCCGAATATGCCTGAGCATCTCCTCTTAAGAGGTTGTGATCTTGTGGATTTGAAGAACGATCACTAATTAATTACATCTATTTAGTCACTCCTCAATTGCATCAGGTAAAATTTTTAATTATTACAAGAAATAGAAACAATCAATATAAAATATTAGATTATATTTGAATAGTCAATAGTCTAATATTGAATGATATTTTTTTTCCAAATAGTCATTTAATTACTGATTAATTTTTAACTTTGACTATTTATATATAATTCAAATTTAATAGTTTTTACATTTTAAAAATAAAAATTATTATCACTACATACATTTTCAATATGTGTATTGCCACAAACTATAGGGAGAAAATAGCTAATGTAAAAGAGATTCTTTTACACTCAATACCCAAGTGATGGCCTTTTTTAAGAACAAATCGAACTATATATACCACTCATCCCCCCACCCCCACCCTAATCTAGGGATCATAATAGCTAATTTCAGAAACCAATTTTATTCAATTGTATTACTATCCAATCTTTGTGTGTTCATACAAGAATTACCAGTACAAAGCATATTATAGTAAGAGTGATAACATTAATAAATCGATTGAGTCTAATTTTGATAGTGTAATGATTTTTATTGTAATGTAAACTAATTAAAAATCATCTTACATATAACTTTTAAAATAATTATTATAAAACTAATTAAAAATCATCTTACATATAACTTTTAAAATAATTATTATAAAAGTTAATTAACAATGTTTGATCATATGTCAAGTTATAATAAAAAAAACCTTACACTAGTATCTTCCAATTCAATTCTAATAAATAAGAATATCTAAAATCTCTTTATTCGAATGTTGACATCAAAAGATGTTTATTATGCCCTAATTTATCAGAATGATTAAAACCTTGTATCGCACTATCCAGTAACCTCATCGCACAAGCCTTGTTAATTTAATTGTTTCTTTTGTTTAAAGCGTTGTGCATTATGGTTCAGAATCTAAGAATTTTATTATCAATGATTACAAGTCGAACTAATATCAGAGATATTGCAATAATGAACCTCTGGTAATAAAGCATTCCTGAACAAAAATTTCCCTCCACAATTTGTTTTTCTTAAGCTAGTATACTTCATACATACTTTGAAGCTCATCTCAATGATTAAAGAAAATAATTCGCATGCCATTATTGCTCACAGTCGCACACCTAACGTAACAATTTGGGGAAGGTTCATATGAATATAAAATTTGCCCTCCAAAGTAGTTTTCTTCCATTATAATTGTTGCTAGCCTTGAAATGATTTTGTCGAGCACAAAACTTTATTCTAGTCTTACACATGATTGAAGATGTCAAAGGCAAATAAGGAACAATAAACCTGTCAATAAAGGCGAATAAGCACCCTACTTAATGTGAAGCTCAATACCATTGACAAAGTGGTAGGTCCATTCTATTGTGTGATGGTTAGTTCACTAAATTGGTTACGTCTTTTTTGAGGTTTCAATTCGCTATATACTAAGAAGCTTTTTAATTTTACTTCATTTCTTTTCCACTATTTTTTTTCTTTTTAAGTATAGAGTGGGGGAGGCTGGTAAACTAATTGTGTGGCTCAATTGTTTTGATTTCCCATAAAATGATCATACCTCAGTATTAAATGATGCTCATAGAGTCATAATTTGAGAAGTGTCTGTACATGCACGCAATGATTTATGCTATGCACTCATTCCAAGAAACCATTTTATGAGAAACAGAAAATTATCCCTTTCAATGGTACGTCTCTTTGCAACCTATCAGACGGAAAACCATACAAATTATATGGGTTATTGAATGATTTAGTTTAAATATTGTATTTGTTGTTAAAGACAAACTCAAAATGTATAAGAAAATATATGAAAGAGAAAGAAACAAACCACTGTAATTAATTATAACAGCAGCCGCACACATTACAAGCATCTTAGTATTCTTTATGTGGAGTTGAAAAGTAAGTGAAAAATTAAAGAAACATTCTCAATTAGTGTTGTGATTATATAGTATTCTTACAAATAAAATATAACAGAAAACAACTTATTAATATATCCTCAAGACTTGATTTTCTAACAATTAATTATTCAATAAATCCATAACTGAGTATCAAAGGTTAAAGTATTCAACTTTAGGCTTAACTTATAAAAAAAATGGTTAACCTTAATTTATTTATTTAAATAAGTCTAACTGAAAGCTTAAATATAACTTATTTAAAAAAAATAAAGTTTAAGTTTATTTGTTTAACTCATTTATAATTTAATTATTTTTATGAATTTTTTCTCAAATTATCTTTTAAATTTATTAATATAATATTTATTAAACATTTTATTATTAGATGTTAATCTATAAATTGAAATATTTGTTCAAGATATGCAGGCTCAAATATTATAAATTATTACATTTTTATAATCCAATAAATAAATAAATTACAAATTCTTGACTACTTAAAAATATTAAAAATTAATTTTAATTCTCTCAACAAAATTTTACACATTTTTATAATAAATATATAAATAATAAAGAATATAACTACATCAATTTAAGTAAATGAACTATTCACGAATAATTATTCTCAAACTTTTAAAATTTAAGTAATCTCAAATTAAATTTATTATTTAATTAAAAAACAAATTTAAACTTAAATAACTCACAAAGAAATTAACTCGTCTATACCTCTGCTTGTGACCCTGTCCATTAAAAAGGAAATAACCTCGACAAAAAATCAATTTTAACTGTATATAATCTCTTCTTAGAAGAAAAAAAAAAAAGCATTATATATTATCTGTCTGCTTTTTTTAATTCTAGAACATTGCTGTATCCAGTTCCAGACGAAATTTACCAAAACCACCAACACCCCATTAATTTGCTATTGCCATAGTCCATGCCAAAGAGATGCATACATATAGGAATACGATTGGCAGCGTAACTAAAATAAGTTCCATAAGTACTTCCTTGAAAACTATTGTTAACTGAACAATATATATAGAAAGCACGCGTCCAGAAAAATCAAATTACTAAAAAGTAAAATGTTAGAGCTTGTGACTAATTGCAGCCGAAAGCTTAGTTAGTATTCACATACTGTTTTATGCTTGGCTTATATGAGGCTAAGTAAATATATCATATCAATGTATGTGCTGTGTAGACAACGATTGGTTGCACACCTTTGATTCTTTATATATAGCCTAATATCTGATATCATCCCTCTCCAATTTCTGTCACCACCTTTAATATTCAAAATATAATTTAACCGTCCTTAGACAATAAGATCTTAAACATTAATCTCAATCTCTCATCATTTGGCTGAGAGTAGGTTGACCATCCTTGTACCTCATGTTCTTATGCTCTGTTGGGTAGTAGAGAATATTTAAAGTGAAAAAGTGCAGACATAATTGACATGGAAAGTTTGACAGTAGTAATTTACGATGGAATTAATTTAAAAATTAGTGGATTCCACAGTTGTGTCTTTGGGTTAATAAAGTATTATTTACTTTCGTGTCCTTGATGCAAAATGAAACAATATTTTTACTGGCCAACTTATGCATGAAACTCTTGAACAAACAATCTTACTTTCTAATTTTATTCTATTTCTCATAGATTTTTCTAAAATCAAATAATTCAACATTCTTTCTCTATTTTCATCCATTTTATTTCCCCTCTCATAATCGGAAGAATGCAATATTTGTTAAGAATTAGTTTTCAATAATGTCCCTTTTTTCTCTTATTTTAAAAAAAGAAAATAGTAGTAAAAATAGATTGGGTGATGCTATAATATGCTTGAGATCATAAAAGAGAGAAATCCACCAAAAATTGCTTTCAGGTACTTCCCACAAATACTTTACCCGTGGGAGTCAAGAATCTTCCAAACAAGACATACAAACGATAAAGATATTCGAGTATGTGGATTTGCCTTACCTTTCCACGTGTTTGATGATCAATGATTAGATTTTCTAAAATGTTTCGAACCAAATTCTTAGTCTAAATGGGTCCATTAGTTTCCTCCTCCATAACATATGGTAAAACCAGTTTAATGGGTAATTAATAGTTAGGACTTGAACGCTTTAGCAACACTGTGTGGCTTAAATTGCACTTAAAAGTAAAAAATTAAGGAAAGGGACCACATGATGAATTAGATGAAAGCGAACTTACATTTAGAAACAGCCAACCAATATTCCTTCCTTGGACAATGGTAATGCCGATAAGGGAGAGCTATAACAAGTTCAATGCATCAATTTGAATCATCAATGTTAATTGGTCTTGGCCATTCGTGTGGATTCACCTTTACTTCGAACAAGAGGACAAAAGAGCACAAACCCATCAAAGTTAAACTTGCCATTGGCCAAATTCAGCTTCTTCCCAACATTGATTTTCCATATCTCTTTTGTTGTACTCCCCAACCTCAACCTCACAAGAAAATATATTGATTAGATGCAATTACTCATTCCCATGCCCTACAATGTTATCCATTTGATAGGCAGGTGACAATGTTTGTAGACCAATAGATTGACCCCATCCAATTCTATTGTTAGATTTATGCCAGCATATATTGTCTGGCTATAGAGGTTACACACGTGATAAAAAAAAAAAATACAGCAAGGATTGAAACGGGAATATAATACAATAATATATAACAGATCAAAATAGTAAAATAACAAAACATAATTTAATTTATTCTGACATCTCTTGCCTGCATATTAAAAAAAATACTTCAATAAAAATATCTACTATCTAAAATAAAATAAAAAAATAGTCTAAGTTGTATTTTTTGTCCCTGTGTAAATAATGATTCATAATTTTAGTTTTTTTATTTTTATTATGTAATTTTAATCTTTAAATTTTTAAAAAATTATAACTTTAATTTAATCTTTAAACACAAATCATTTTAAATACATGTCCCTTGGACCTCATATAATACTTAATTATAATTGAATTAATTATTAAAATACTAACATATCATTAGTTGATTGTTAACTTAATGATCAACATGCATTAAATCGAATATTGGATAAAAATTATAAATTTTCAAATGTGAAGAAACTATAATTACAAAAAAAAAAAATGGAAGGAGACCAAAATTATGAATCATGAAATATTGGAGACTAAAAGTGTAATTTAGTCTAAAAAATATAAATTTTGTAAATAACATCTTTACAAATTTAAATTGATTTTTGCAATAATATGATATATCAAAAGTCAAAATGTTTAATCAGTAATTTTGAGTTTGAATATTGAATATACAATTATATTAAATAATTAAAAGAAAAATTTTATTGTTTATAATGATTCTTTTATACTCAAGTAATATTACCTTATGTAAAGGATATATATTTGTGGTTCTTACTTAAAAAAAATATTACATTTGTTTCAACTTATGTACTAAGGTTGATTTAATAGTGGACGGTTTAAGTAACTTACATAAAGTCTTTGGTCCAAACACAATTGTCAACATTGTACATAAAAAGATATTGCATGTGTTACATGCATATATACATATACATGAATATTTTAATTTTTAGTTTTTAAAATTATAAATTTTTACAAAGTTAAAGTATTATTAATTATTTTTGTTTCATGAAAATTTTATTTAACAGTTGTTATATATTACCTTTATTTCTATATATAAAAAACAAATATATATTCATTAAGACCAATAAAAATAGTTAAATTAACTAATTTTAATTAACATAGTCATAAATTTAAATTTTATTCTAAAAATATTTCTAGTACTAATTGATTTAAATAGTGGTTAGATATAATGACACACCACTAATAATCCAAATAATATTTTTAACCTGAGTATGAGTTATAATGTTAATAACTAAATAATATATTCATATTCATAAAAATGGATGATATCCCATTAATAAATTTTTCAATACATTAGGAGTACAACAAAAAATTAATAATTAATATATTTGATAATGATTATGTGTTTCTTATAATTAGAAACAAAATAAAAATAATAATATATAAGAATGAAAATAGTATAATAGTAATTTATTATAAATAATATTATATTAATTAAATATATTTTAATCTAAATATAATAATATTTTATATTTATTAAATGTTTATTAGTATGCGCAAGTTAATTTTAAACATGAATATATATAAAATAAATGTAATAGACAATAGACATATTAATAGAATGTGTTGACTTGAAAATAAGCACCTATTTCTTGAACGTATGTGGAGTGGTTTTTTTTTCTTTTTTAAGAAATGAATTTAGTGTAAAGAATAATACAATCATATATTCTTATCATATTTATTAATTTCTTTCTCTTTTTTTATTTTTTTTCTTTTTATCTCTTTTTTATTTTATATCAAAAATGGGATATTTTTCTATCAAAACTCTTAAAAATGTTTGATACAAGAAAAAAAATTGCATGCTCGAAAAGCACCATTTCAAAAAATTATGAATCCTAGGAATTATAATTCCTAAGAATATAAAAATATGTTTGGATGATTATAAATATTTTTTAAGAATTATGTAATATATTTATAAAAAAATTTAATTATTTATCACATTAAATGATTTAATAAAAGTAATATGATATTTTTACTTTAATAAAACTTTTTTAACTTGGAAAAGTAGTTATGAGCATTTGGTTTGTGAAAATATTTCTATTTTCATCTATTGTTTTCATTTTTTGAAAATAATTTTGATTTTCAATTTACTTATATTTAGAAAACTTGTTTAACTTTACTTATTGTTTTTATTTTCAATTTCTTGTTTGACACACTACAAAATTGATGACAAAAGTTGTTAGCAAGAGGGAGTGATGGTTTGGTGGAAGTCTAGTGACAGCGATAATGGATCGTAATAGTTGTTATGATGGAAGTACACAGAAAAAAGACAAAAAACAAAAAAATAAAAAAAAAATTTTTTATTTTTCTAATTTTGGTATTTTTTGAAAATATTTTCTAATCTTAAACTAAACATATCTTCAACTTTATTTAACAAAAAAAATAAAAAAAAAACATTTTTTATTTTTCTAATTTTGGTATTTTTTGAAAATATTTTCTAATCTTAAACTAAACATATCTTCAACTTTATTTTCTATTTTCTTTTAAATCGAAACAAAAGTAAACACCCCTTAAATTCTTATTTCTCCATAAGAACAATTTTTATAAAATCATAACTAAAAAAGGTATTTTTGAAAAATATTGTTTCCTTGAAATATGTAAGGTTCAAATTTACCATAAACTAAAAACCTCCCTGATACCAAATCTCCTTAATGCAAATGACATAAACACAATAATTATTTATTTGAGATTTTATTGTAATGTATTGAACCAGATCTATAAGGAAGTGATCATGCCCGTGACTAGGGACAACAATAAATCAAGCTCAATTCGACTTGACTTGATAAGAATTAATTTAGTTTGAAATTCAACTTGAGTTTTATATGAATATTTTTAGTTCAAACTTGATTCAATTCAAGTTCATGAACAACTCAATTTAACTCATTAGCTTGAATCGATTTAAAATTATAATTATTTTACAAATTTTTATTTATTTATATTAAACAGAAATAAAGTTATATAAAATTATTCAAAAATTAATTATATTAATTTAATAATATAAAATATATTTATTTCGTATATTTGTGTATTAAATTTATAATTATTTACATATTTTTATTTATTTATTTCATAAAAAATAATATTAAATTAATTAAAAATAACTATACAAATTTAATAATATAAAATATTTAATATATAAACTAATAAATATACAAATATAAACAGATAAATAGATATATATCAAGTTAGTTCACGAACCAATAAAATCAAATTATATATAACTTAAATTCAACTCATTTAGTTAATTAATTTAATTTTTAATTTAAATTTAACTCATTTAATTCATAAATTAAATTTAATAAATTAATTATTAAATTAAATATCAGACTATGTTTAAATTGATTTATTCTAAAATTCAAACTAATATCTTAATGATAAAAACCCCACTTACAGTATTTTGGTCCCTGGATACTATTTTCATATAGTTCCTTACAAATTAAATTTTGCAATTTGGTCCCTTGATAATTAAATTGACCTCAGTTAATCTTTCTATTAACCAAACCTTAGCGAAGATGATGGGATACTTACATATCACTATTAACATCCTACCTGACATTAAAGGGGGCCGAAAAGCTCTCCAAAACTATTGTTTTGCAGTGATGGAATTTTTTCAAATCAAGCATACCAAGGAGATAGTTGACTTTGTATGGAAAAAGTAACCCAAAACAATTTAATAAGCAAAATTTGCTACTATGGGCAAGAAATAAAAAATGGATAATACTCAATATACATTTTTTTTTCCTTCAATTCACTTCCATCTCATTTTTTTTTTCTTTTTATTGCTCTCTTCATTCCTAATAACATTATTTTATCCTTATTTTTTTTTTTCTATCTATTTTTCTCGACTTTCTATCATATACCCTAAATATAAGGTGCACCTTTATCATTGCTCAAAAATAAATTACAACCTGGTGTTTTCCCCTTTTCGTTTTCATGAATGCCTTGAATAGCCACACCTACACAAGATCTGCAAGGCCACCAGTTGTATAAGAGTCAACGAGGAGTAATATTTTGAAAATCCCAGCCCAAGCATTTTGGTTGAAAGTGCTAAAAAAATACACAGCCACTCGAGGGATCTCCTATGATAGAAATCCTTGTGCCCTCTTATGGAATACATACTCGTCGACCCAACGGTTGCACTAAGATATTCTTATAAGTTATATCCATGTGCTTCACTCTGCCGCGGTTAACGATGTCTGGTTCTTTAGTCTAATCTTCACTCTTCAAGCAATGAAATTTGTACAAGTGATTTAGGTATCAGGTTGTGTTGATACTGATGGGCATCTAGAAAGCATTTACCATTTCATAAAATTATGTGTTCGACATGTTTTTAAACATGATATTTGTTAGATATTTTTTAACATGTGTTAGACACCTTTTAATTATGTTGTAATTTTTTTTTCAATTCGAACATCTTTTCAATATGACTTCGACACTTCTCTAACATGATTTAGATATAAGTTAAAAGAATGAGTAGTCATTTATTTTGGTTAAACACTCCTATCATTAAAAAAATTCAAAAAAAAAAAAAAACTCTACTTATCACAAAACTTAACTATTCATTTTGATTTTTAAAAGATATTGTGAGACGATCCTTCTTAATATTCAATCTGTAAGGATCATTAATTCATTATTATATAAAAATGGTAAAGTTTTATAACTTTATTTTTAGAATGTGAATTATATAAATTCTAATTCTTAATCTATATATATATATATATAAAAGAGCGGTATCCGGTGTCTTATATTTTGTACATTGACCGTGTCTTGTGTCATGCCGAAGTTGGTGCTTCATAGATGGGGCATAAACAGAGTATAAAAATAGAGGAGAATGTTGATTAAGGTAGGTAAAAAATAAATGAATACTGACTGTAAAGCCACATAGGATACTGACAATAACATGACAGCATTCATTTCCATCCTTAATAAAGGATTAACGTTTGATTTATCCATTAGAATTGCTCATATAGATAAGCGGCAAAAGACATCCACACTATACAGTCAATACAAGAAGAGTGAGACAAGAAGAAGGTGGCAGATGATGAGCAGAATACTTAATCAAGCAAACTGCAACTGAATCGACCATCTGAGAAAGTTAGCTTCTCTGCCTTTGTTACTGCATCAAGAGGGAGAGGGACAAAGCTTCTAGATGGCCCATAGAAATGAGGGAAGCTATTTTTACCATCCACAGTTTCATACACCAAACCATCGCCAAGCTGAGGGATATCATCACACAAGGATAAAATATTACTATTAGCAAGACAACAAGTGAGAGTCTAGACATACTCGTACAAGCTACATCAGAGCTTAACACGCAAGTATAAAATTTGTGTCTGCTTTTGCTTGGCAGTTACTACTGTTAAATACAACTTCCAAAGCCTTAACTCAATTGTATATTTGTTTCTATTTCATTGAATTAGTGAAAGTAATTGCAGCGCAGACAATTCAGGCTCATCCTCCAAAAGCCTTAATTTTTCAAGAATAACAATCAAACCCTAGGCCATTGAAAAGCATAGAGAAGTACGTGCAAACCTTTTTAGCATCAATTTGAAGCTGGTAGAGTTCCTCCTTGCTGTTCAAGAAAAAATTCTCCAGTGTTGACCTAACCTGCAATATCATTACATCATAACTCGTCTTTCAGCAACAGCGTCCGAAATTCTTTGATTGTAGAAGTTCACAACCTCAAAGAAGCACGTAAATTCCGTTAACCACAAAATCAATTAGAACAATAATATAAGCTCGCATCCGATTCCTATTACCATCAGCAAAAAACTGAACCGGAAAAAAAATACAAAAGCATGAAAATTAACCTGGTCGAGCTTGCTGAGATGAATGAAACCAGAAGACTTGTCAAGCTCCCCACCGAAACTGGATCCATTGCTCTGCAACTCCTCCCACTCCTTCGCCGTACTGATTCTGTACACAAATTCACTCATCTTCAACAAACACGATCAATTTTTCTTCATTTTCCAAATCGGTATTGTCAACGTCGTTTCGTTACGCATACTTATCCAAATGGGCCCGGCCCGTTTTGGATTGGGCTGGGCTGCCTCTTTACCTACTCTATCGGCAGAGCGGACAATAATTAAAATATTACCAAAAAGTAAGTAAATAAATAAATGACTGATATTTCTTGTTTGGGTTGAAACTTATACTTGAAAAACCGGCTTTTGCTTCGAGTGCTTCAGAGGAGTAGTAAATGGCTTCGATCGCGGGCACGCACGTGTTTGGTGTTGTGAGTTTTCAACTCAAAGAAGCTGAAATGCCCTTTGCATGTTCCAGCTTAATCCGGAAGCGTATTGGAGATTGTCCTCGGCGCAATGTGGCTCTAAGACGAGGAGGAAATGGAACAATTCTTCCCAAGATCAGAGCCCAGAACGTTCCAGGTACAAATGCATGTCTTTTCTATGGCTCTGTCCACTAATACTGTTACTTAATTTGTTGTTTGAACTTGTTCTCTTTCCCAGACTACGTTCCAGAATCCGAGTTTTACAAAGTAGAAGCCATTCTCAGGTTACAAGCTACTAATTAAGCCCATTCCTTTTGTGTGGCTCGGGGAGGTTTACTGTGTAATAAGTTTATCTAGCTATCTGTTTATATATTCGGTGTTTTTATATTGTTGAATTTCTTGTGGAACAGGCCATGGCGAGTTCCTCAGGTTTCTTCGGTATGACATCACCTTTTAATTAATGTTTTTTAGGGTTTAATTCGTATGGGACATTACAGTAAAATATTGTTATTTTTACTGTACTGAACGCAACATCACAACTGTTTGAGTATAATAACCACTGTTATTGAATTAGTTATTGTACAACTGTCATGATTAGTTACTTTTGCTATTGATTGGTTAAGTCAGTTACCTATTGTATTGATCTGTGTATAAGTTGAGTAGTGCATGAGAACTAAGAGTGTAATATTCATTCGATCCTATCCATATAATGTTTTCCCAATAACAACATCCCTGTACTTTTTTATCTGAGCCCTACAATTTTTTCATAAATCTTAAGAACTGTTAAAATAGTTGCATTTGCATATATAAGAACTCCAACTTCAACGGTTAGTTGCTTCTATAGATTGTGCAAGATCTGGTTCTTAAGTTTAAGAATCTTATATAAACAACTCTCATCGAGGTGCTTGTTAGTTGTTGTTACCACTATACCACTAATGATTTTGTCGCGAAAGAAGTGAAGAAACTACTGCATTGATATCTCACTGGGTACCTATGGAATGAGGCATCTTCCTTGGAATGAGAATTGTGGCTTTTAGTTATAATTAGGCTGGTAACTTGCTTTTGTATTAACTGCCAGTGTTAGAAAAAAAGCAACTACCTTTCCCTCTCTCGAATAAGTATTGGTTTGGCTTGCTAATATAGTAAATTTTTTGTCTTGCACCATTAGATTTACCAAGTTTATTGGCGTATCCTGGTACTAAATTTTAGTTTTCTTGATTTGAAGGCTTTGTTGAGAATGGGAATTCGTGGTGTCACTGTATCTGATGTCAGGGGCTTTGGTTCTCAGGGTGGTTCAAAAGAGAGGCAGGGAGGTAAGTAAGTCATAGCCTGACTACAAGTACGTAAAAACTGAATATATGCCCTATTGCCCTCCCATAAAGAAGACTCTTCTAAATTAAGCTCATCTGTAAAGTAAGTATCGGTGTTTCCAGTATCCACCCGTAATTTAATTTAAAATGCTTTGTGACCTTAACCTACTAAAATTTGAGGGTAAACACTAAATACACCCTTGTTTACTTCCCAAACAAATTCACTTTAGAAGTTTTTTTTTTCTATTGTCCTACATGACTTCATTCCATTTTTTCATTCTGGAACTAATCATTAGTAATTGGTTTTCATACATACCTGTGTGGCCAACCAACTTTAGCTGTGTTTTAAGTTCGTAATCATAACTTATTTTAAATATCTGTAGTTCAAGAAATACATTTTTTTCCTTTGCCTTTGAGTTCTATACATGCTTTTATGCATATAGATCACATGCTCACTTACACCATTGCTTTTTACTAAAAGTGTGTTTTTCACAGGCTCTGAATTTTCTGAAGACAATTTTGTTGCCAAAGTTAAAATGGAAATAGTAGTGAGAAAGGACCAGGTACGTAGGCAGTAGATTTGGCAGTAACCTGACTGCTTCGTAGACTATAATTGACTGAGTCTATGTACTTTTCTTATTAGTGCAATAATGGAAGGTGGGGATAGAGAAATTTCTCAGTTACTGTCAGATGCCCTCTCTAAATAACCATTTTCTCTGCAAAAATCAACAAATTATTACTAATATTAAAATGCTTAATGTTATTAGTAATAAATGTGATAATGTCCATAACCATAGGACCTGATGCTCCAAATTATTCATGAGTTCTAAATCTGTTGTCTATGGATTTGAATCTTCTCTAGTTTCATAACCAGAACTATTGAGAAGAGAAAAGGACCAACTTTTTTTCCGAGGGATATGATACCTCCATTACCAATGGGACTGCTTTGTTCTGTCTCTCTGAATTTCTTATTGCAGAAACAGGACTGGTCATTTTAAAAATATCGTTTTTAAAAAAGAGAACAGAATATTGTTTTTGTAACCACAAAGAACATGGCTGGGGAAGGTACAATAAACACTTTCAATGTTATTTTGAATTTTTTTTTTTTTTACATCAATAATTTTTGGACATTCCTAGGATGAAACCTAACCTTAAGGACCAACAAAAATGTTCATTCCCTGATAATATCACATATGTTTATAGGTTGAGGCAGTAATTGATAGAATTATCGGGGAGGCAAGGACTGGGGAGATTGGTGATGGCAAAATTTTCTGTAAGACCTAAACCTACTTTATGTGGTGGTGAATTATATATACATTGTGGTACATTAGTAGCTTTCTTTTCTTTTCTTTTATTTTGCATGTGTTTGGATCATCATGTTATGTGCTAATCTAGGGATATTAATAGAATAAAAAAATAATCTAGAGATATTAATGTGTCCATTTTAGCCAGTTAGGCCTATTCTGTGGTACAAATATCACTCTTCTTGGTATCCTGCGCAAAGAGGTTATCCTGCACTGAATGTAGAAGCTCAATAGCTATTCCATTTTCAATATGATTTGCTATGTCTTCTGGCAACTCGGCAGGAATAAAAAGGTTTATGAGTTTATCAACTGGTAAATAAAAAACAAATGAATTATGTGGTCTGAGATATTATGAATTCTGGTTTCAAGCTGAAAATCTCAGTTCTCAGGGTTTAAAAACACAACCGGATTGTTATACAGTCTGGCAAACAACATTATAGAGAATGGACCTTTTGAGTTACACAGGACATTGACATTATTATATTCTTGGCTTTCACGTGTACCACTCCCTGCCCTGTTTCCTGATCTCTTCAGAATCTTTAATATATTAGATTGCCTAGAAACTTGTAAGAGTGATCGTACGATTCAAGAATTATTAGATTATTCAAAATACATGCTCCTGAATCTTGATGCACATTTCATGTATCATGTCTACTCTAAGTTCTAAACAGGAGATTTTGAGGGAATATGAATTAAACTCTAATTTTCTAGATTTAACAAGTAAATGTAATGGCCTCAATTTGGAATTGCATTTCTAATATAACTTTGATTGTGCAGTGATCCCCGTCTCAGATGTTATAAGAATTCGTACAGGTAACAATTTTCTTCCAGGAGTTCTCAAAATAAAAAAAAATAAAAATATATATATATAATTTTCTGTTGTCAGCATTTCTGCTCAAGTTCTGAGTATGAATTTTTTAGGTGAACGTGGGGAGCAGGCGGAGAGGATGACTGGGGGGCGAAGTGACATGTTATCTGCTGTGTGACTGGTTGGAACGAAAGATCAGCATTTGTCATCTGGTTCTCTTACCCTTTCTCCTTTTCCCTTGTGGAATATGGAATGCATTACGGTGCTGTATGTTTTATATGTTTTGCACTTTACTGTCGGAAGATGTACGACAGACAGTATTGAAAGGGCAGTGTATTTATGCAGGGAAGAACATTGTGAAAAAATAATTAAATGCTAAGATACTTCATAGTTAATATGAACTTCACGATATTTGATCGTGAAAAAAACAATTTGTTGTCTATCTGTGTAATCCTTTAGTTGCCATGTCATGACACCAAAATGTAATTAGTAAGCTAACAAACTATTATATGCTTCAAAATTACTATGGAATTAACATAGTATCAAATTATTTAATTTTGAATTAGGATATCAATTTGGAAAATATCACGGAACTCACAAATTTATACGTGTACAAACTTTATCTTTGAAATGCTATAATTGATAACCCTTTTTTTTAAGGGAATGCAATTTGATAACCTGAATAGTTTGTTTTATACTAAAACTACAATAGTCGACCCCTGCTTTGCACGGGCAGTACAAACCCAATATTAATAAAATTAAAAAGTTGAAAAGGAATGTGAGAATAGAGAGCGAAAAATTTCTGGCAGCATTACAATACTTGGCAAGTGGCTCCACAGTTTTAAAAATACTATTGGTTATTTCAAATATATTTTAAATATATATATATATATATAACGTGTTGTCATTAACTTTGATTAACACAATTTATAGATATAATCTTGGTCAAAATGGTGATGATTAAATATATATTATTTTCTAACTATCCAAAAATTATAAAAAAAAATTATCAAAAACTGAGTTGACACATGATTAAAATCAGAAGTTAATTTTCATTTTTATTATTATACTCTTTATAGAGAGATTCCTCTTACTTAACAATTAGATGAATAGTTACAATTAAATAAATTTTTTTGCAGTAGTATTAGGGTATCTTTTCATTTTTTTATCAATAATAAATAAATTATAATAATTTTTTTTTGACAAATTTACACATCTAAATCATATGAAAAACTTTTATAATGTAACACAGTATTTAAAAGTTCAACTTTTAAAAATTTATCACATTAAAAGTTAAACTTAAAAATAAATCAAAATATAGCATAATATGTAACATCCCAAATCCATATATATAATATTAATTTCAAAGTTTACTTTTTATCATAGTATGTGGGTGAATATATAAAGGAATGAATTAGTAAATAAAAAAAAATTAAAAGACAATGATGATGAGTAGCAATTTTGAATTTATAAGATTTAAAAAATAATAATAATAATAATAATAATAAAAATAAGAAGAAGGGAGTGGGAAGAAGAAAACGAGGGGTGCGAATAGGACAAGGCAG
>JAMLFT010005966.1:0-16776 GCA_026544285.1 Pachyrhizus erosus
TTATTGTCAGTTTTAATTTTATAACAGTTTTAAAAAATTTGAATATAAAAAATTAAAAATTTATAACTATAAAAATTAAATTGAAAAATTTTAAATTATAAAGATTAAAATAGAAAGTTTTTATAATTATAAAAAAATAATTAAAAAAATTACCACCTATTGTAATTCTACAGGACACATATAAAATTGTCTACACAAGAAGATATATGTGTTCTAAAAAAAAAAAACATAATTTTATACTTTCAAGTTTCAAGTTATTCAAGTACAGGCCTTGAAAGCCAAATCCTCATAACATTACTCTCACGCCTCAGTAATTCAAATACTAAACTTCAGCGGTGCATGTGTTCCTTCACCATGTGCCAATCACACCTTGCCACATCACCAATACTGGTATGCCATACACACATCGAACCTATCATAAAACTCCACGTGGCACATCACCAGGTGCTAGCAGATCAGGTATCTATGCACAATATCCACGCCTCGAAGAAGCTTAGGGCAGTTCACTTCAGATTCTCCCGAAGATGGAAACGTCATAATGAAGACACGTGTACGGTAGATGCGAGTATAGAACAATGGGTAACCCTACATATCCCCGCACTATATCTTTGATCCACCCTCCCTCACTCACTCTAAACCTCATTCGTAATCCCAAACACTTCGTTTCCAAGTGAAACGAAGTGTTGCTATCAACGGAGGAGCGCCTCCACCGGAAAAAACTCCCCGGCGATAGTTCCACCGAACCTCTTCCGTTCGTCGCCGCGATCGTTGATTCAATCGCTCGATTCCACTTTCTCATTCTAGGTTTTTTTATTTAATTATATATATATATCTGTTCGATCAACATCGAAGATTTTGATTTGATGGTACCGTCGAGTTGATCTTCGCCTGGTTTCTGTGATGTAGTTGATCGAGTTCGTAGGGTTTTATGGTGCGTCGTTGGACTTACGGCTGTGATTTGCATTACTTAGTGGGTGGTGGCACCGTGAATTATTGAGCCAGGTTATATTCGTTTTTGAAACATCAAAGGGAAAAATGGTAGGTTCAAGATTCTGATAAACTAGTTGCATGCAAATGCCGGGTCTGATATATGATTTTGTGGTTGCCTGGTTTTGCATGATGGTTTGTTTAGTACTCTTGCCGTGTCCTTATTTTTTTTAATCATTTGTGTAAACTATACTTAAAATTTATATATTCATTTGAGTTAACGAATTAAAATATAATCATGTCCACTTGATGGTTTATTGGTTTATTCAAATTATTAAGAGTGGCCTTGATTTAACCGTAAGGATTTTATGAATAGTTCTATGAAACTTCCTTTTAATAGCTTATACAATTATTCACTCAGCGGGTAATCAGAATAAAGAATTTCTGTGAGCCTCATATTTTAGCGTGTTTGGGGTGGCGGTGAGGTGAGGGAAAATCAATTTCAATTTCACGGTGAATGCAAAGCAACACTTTACTGCTGTGGAAACATCATGTTTTTTTTACGTGATTTTAGGGAAGCCACCACTACTTTGAAGGTATCCAAACACACTATTAGTCTTTTACTATATTGGGAACTTACTTATGAACTTTTTCTACTGCTCTATAAATTTTATTGTAAATGTAAAATGTCAACATTTTGTGCACTTGATAATGATTCTATCTAGTGTTTTAAAATGTAAGTTATCATTATAATTTGAGAGTAGGAAGTTTGGTTAAAGATGCACAAAACTAGAGGGTGGCCATTATTCTGAATTTTATATGCAGATTAAATAATTTATACTAAATACCTATAAATGCTCAAAAATTAAAATAAATAATCAAAGTACATGACAGATTTCAATGTTGTTAAATGGCAGCCGTAACGGTGGAATGGCGTGGTGGTTTTTTTGGCTACCCCTTTGGGCAATTTGTGAAGGGGGGCCATGGCGGCGCCATAGTGCGTGTTTATATGGTGGAAGTTTGGCCTTCTGCCATCTGCCATTAGGGGTGGCCATGAATCCAGAATAACTTGGGAACTTGATCAATCCAAATTGAACTAATAGCAAAAAATTGGTTTGGGTTGGATTTTTTTTGTCCAAACCTGATGACTTTGGTTTGATTCTTGATTTGGAGAATTTGAAAGCTGAAAGAACTGATCCAAACCAAAGATTATGTACTCTTTAACAATTGACATTATAAGTCTGCTGTCAATTCCCTTCTCCACTTTTACTTACTGCCACTGCACTTGCTTACCACCAGCTTAAAGTCTATCCAATTCCTCCTTCCTTAACTAAAACAAATTAGAAGCTAAAAAACCAAAGCTGACCTCTTTCTCTTGAACACCATGGATACCAACCCTGATCCTTTTTGCTCCTCTTTTACATCATGTCCCGCCTTCCTTCCCTGTCTCAGATCCGCTGTGGAAACTTTTGCTTCATATATGATCAACAGGGCTGTGGTGTACTGGAGCCACCAAACAATTTTTCTAGCATTTTTTTTTTCATTTTTGTGGATTATTGTTTTTTATTATTAAACCTGACTGTCCAATCTGAGCCAACCACCCAAATGGCATTGGTTTGGTTTGGGTTCTTAAGAAAATTTTGTAGGAACCAAATTAACCCAAACCAATAGAAATTAATTGGTTGGGACTAAAAAATCCCTCTAATTTGAACCAAACCAACCTGTGGCTACCCCTATTTGCCGTTGATAACTCTGACAAATTTATAATTAACCATAAAAGGTCATTGGTTTTGAGCACAACATCCAAGTAAGTAACAATAAAAGTCAAGGCAACAAACAAAATTCAAAAGACATATTCATATTTCAAATGCATAACATTTTCAATGTTCAATAAAAATGAGAGTGGGTGTTGCACAGAGAAAATAATAGAATAGAGGGGGTTGAGGATTCAGAGATGGAAGCATTGAAAACTACATTCAATTAGGGATTTTTTAAATTCTAAAAAGGGGGAAGGAAATCTCAACTTTGCCTCTAAAGCCCCCTACCAAAAACATCAATTTTTGGGGCAAAAATGGATTTTGAAACCCTCACTAAAGCACTGCTACAACCACTATTGTCACTGTGATTGTGGTCGCTACGACTGCTATTTGAAAATGCACCACACCACTATTCAAACTTTGTAGCAGCCCATGGCCACTCCGCACCACTATAGTGCGCTATAAATAACTTTGGATTCAAGTTGGGTGGATGAAGTAGATAAATGCGTTGAGTGTAAATTTTTTATTTCGAAGTGTCCAAAGGAATATTCTATCCAGACAACTACAAGTGCTGTGATCCTTTGTTAGTGAATGTTGGGTAGTGTAAAGTTTCAACAAGTGCCAAAAATCAATGATGCGAACAATGATACGGATAAGTGAATTAGTGAATATACCAGATAATGTAAGATTAGGAACATGCATATTCAGGACTTGCTATATCAGTTTTGATTATGGCTTCTCTGGTTTATATCAATAAGTGCACTTGTTAGATGTGTTTCATGCCAATATACTCCATATATTCATTCTTATATTTGTAGGTTTCTGTCATTTAAATATGTTTATAAGGAAAGCTGAAGAGCATATTTCAAATAAAAATAGTTGGCTATAATAAGTTTTTATTTTGTTGTCTTCAAAGATAATGCATCAATTTGATTCACATAAAGATGTCCCCTGACTGGTGTCTGGTATCGATTATATTTTTCTGAGTGTGGTGTGAGCCTGGCCCGGCTTGCTGCATATCTCAACCATCATTTTTCCAGTGCTTCCACTTGATACTCCATCCTAGGGCATCCTGATGGTCAGACAACCAGATGATAAAAAAAATAAATGAAAGCAAAACTCATGGATTGTCAATATCACTGCTGAGAAAAAATTAAAATAGGTAATTATATAGAGAGAGAACCACAAGGACTGGCCTCTCAAGGACTATTGCCTCTTGCTGAGAGACAAAACCTCATCTCTAATCCTCAACCATACAAAATCAAATGTCTACATCAGCCCACTCTCTCCACTAAATTCTATATGTGCTATTGCTGCCTTCCCATATCAAGTTCTCTTTCCTCTTAACTGTCTTGGATCTTGCAGAATCTCACATGTTCTGTTGTACCTCCCATTCTGCTGGGCTGGGCACATTCCTATTAATTTGGGGTCCTAACATCATCTCTTAATATATTTTTCATTAATAAATAAAGAAATAGTAGTAGTTCATGTCCATAAATTGCGTTTTGGAAGGACTTGACTGTTTCTAAAGGATCTTCCAGCAAAATATTTTCTGCAGCTATGATATGATAATAAGTTTTCTCAGTTGTGAGATCAGTGATATTTATGCTTTTAGTAAATGTTATTTCTGACTAAATATGTATTAAGACTAATTACAAATTTAATTTTCTGAATTTAAGATTACATATAGCGTGTTTGGGAATTACTTATTTCTAGGAAATAATCCTCCAGTTCCAAAAAAAAAACTCTCTAAAATAAGTAGCTAAAAACAAATATTTCTCCAACCAAATACACTTGTTATGTAAATATATATTTCTCTATATAGTTTTTCCCTTTTGGCCTCGTTACTCTTTATATTTGTTAGTGTTTAAAATTCATAAAGTGCAATGTATTGATTTTCTATGTGATAATCAACCTGGTTATCTGTTTATAAGATCTTCATGCTGAATTTGTTTTAAGGATACTATAGTTACTTTATTTGAAGTTAAGAGAAATTTCTGCTGTGATCTTTGTCTTTTGGTTCTTCAACAGTCAGTATTTTTTAAAATATTGCAATTCCTGTCAAATAAGATAAACATGCTAAGCTGTGTGTTTTTGTAGTCTTATCAGCATAAAAGCTTTTGGATGCCACGGGATGCTGGTTGCATGGCTGAAGAAAATGTGGGATATGAAAATTCTTCCAGAATTGAACCCAAGCGTAGTCATCAGTGGTTTATGGATACAGGTGAACCTGAAATATTCAGCAACAAGAAACAGGCAGTTGAAGCTGTTAGTGGCAGGCCAATTTCAGGAGTTTCACATGTGAATGTTTCCCAATGGGACTCCAATTCAGGATTTCACTCAGTCACAGGTCAATTTTCTGACCGTCTTTTTGGATCTGATCTTGCCAGGACTGTGAATTTGGTTGATAAGAATGTGCCATCTATTGTAAGTGGAAATCTGAACATGGGAAGGAAGGATTTTGAGCATCAATTTGGTAATGATCCTTCTGTGGGATTGTCAATATCTCATTCCATAGCAGACCCTTCATCATGTCTCAATTTTGGTGGGATCAGAAAAGTTAAAGTTAATCAAGTCAGAGATTCTGACAACTGCATGCCTGCTGCATCCATGGGGCACTCCTATAGTAGGGAAGATAATAGTACAATTTCAGTAGGTGCTGGCTACAATAAGACTGATGGTAATATTTCGTTGGGTCCTACTTATAACAATGGAAATGACAACACCATTGCTATGGGGACCAGAATGAATAAGACTGATGACAATCTTCTTTCAATGGCTCACACCTTCAATAAAGGGGATGGGGGTTTTATGTTGATGGGCCACAATTATGGCAAGGGAGATGAAAGTATCTTATCAATGGGTCAGCCCTTTGACAAGGGAGATGGAAATTTCATTTCAATGGGTCAATCATATGAGAAGGAAGATGGCAATTTAATATCTCTGGGCACGTCATATACCAAGGGGCATGAGAGTTTTATATCAGTCGGTCCAACCTATGGTAAATCAGGAGAAAATTTCATAACTGTTGCTCCTTATGACAAGGGTACTGATCATATAATATCAATGGGTCCAACATATGATAAGGTGGATTCAAATATTGCATCTACAGTTCCATCATATGACAGAGGAGATTCTAGTTCTTTATCTGTGGGTCAAAACCACCATAAGGGTCAGAGCAGTACCATATCTTTTGGAGGTTTTCATGATGACCCTGAACCAAACCCCTCTACTGGAATCATTAGTGGCTATGATCTGTTGATACGAACCCAGAATTCAGCTCAAGGTTTGGATAGCCAGAACGATCTGACTGAGTCAAATTCTGAATCACTTGTAAATAGCATTCGAAAACCCAATACTAAAAACGATATTGTTAAGAACAAAGAGCCAAAGACAATCAAGAAGGCTCCTACTAATAACTTCCCTTCAAATGTCAAAAGTTTGCTGTCAACTGGTATTTTTGATGGTGTTCAGGTGAAATATGTTTCATGGTCACGGGAGGTAAAGTGTGTTTTAATTTTGTCTTGCTTTATTTCCGAGTTATTGTAGTTTATATTATGTTTTTAACATTTCCGAGAATCTGCTTGGCAGAAAAGTCTTAAAGGAATCATAAAAGGAACTGGGTATTTGTGTTCATGTGACGACTGCAAGCAGTCAAAGGTTAGTTAGCATTTCGAATCACTTGCATTCTGATAATCTGCATAATCCAAGTGATTGTGCTCATATGTTAAATTTTGTCATGAAGGCTCTTAATGCATATGAGTTTGAGCGTCATGCTGGTGCCAAGACAAAACACCCTAACAATCACATATACTTTGAGAATGGAAAAACCATCTATGCTGTTGTTCAAGAGCTGAAAAACACTCCTCAGGAGATGCTTTTTGATGCAATTCAAAATGTGACTGGCTCTACCATCAACCAAAAGAATTTTCGAATATGGAAAGGTAACAAGAATTTTCAGTTTGCTTGGTTGTGGTTAAGAACACTTGGATGATCATGTCTTTGCTTCAATTATCCATGCTAAGATATAGAAACAACACAAATTCTTCAATCCTTTCTACTTCTAATCTATTTTTTCCCATTATCAGCATCATACCAAGCTGCTACTCGGGAGCTTCAGCGTATCTATGGAAAGGATGAAGTGATCATTCCGTCTTGAGTTCCATTTTCTTCTTGAAACTTCAGAAGAGTGGTAGATATGTAATCTGTTCATAGTGAGTTTAAAAGACTATTTAAAATTGAAGAGTTTTAGCAGATGCTAGTAGGAACTTGATTGTTTTATTTATATGGTAATGAAGATGTTTTTTTTGTGGTTCAGTGTCATTCTTTCCACCACAATTTGCGGATGTCTTGTCACCTTTGTTAAATTCCTTGCAAGCCATGTTCTTTAGTGAATCTTTAAGAGATTCCATCCAATATTCGGTTGTCAGTGTCTATTTTGCGGATGGTAATCCATCCCATCTCATCTAATTATGTTTAAGAAAACGTGGTATGAAGTTGAAATGAGGTTATTACATGGGAGAGTAGAGGCTATATTACCTTTACGTGAGGAAATTCGGCTATCGTGTTTTTGTTGCGCATTGAGCTATTAACTATTTATTCCAGTATTTAATAATTTTCACTCAAGGCATATGCCTCTATCGTATATCATTGTTCACACTGCTAGCATCTGTCTTTCCTGTAAACTATGCCATTATTCCCAAGCTGGAACTCGAATAGACTAACCTATCATTTTAGTTCTTAAAAGTTTATAATATGGTCATATTAATCTCTGAAATTAAAGAATATCATACGAGTCTGTTAAAGTGTAATTTGTTAGTTACATTAGAACTGAAGTTAAAAGAAAGTATAAATTAAGCAATAATATTAACATGTTTAAAATTAAAATAATAATAAGTGATTATATTATGAAACTTAGATGAAATAATTGAAAATTTTAAAAAAATTTCAATTAAAATAATCTACTAGGCGGCCTCTACCCTTGAGAGAGTTAATTTTTCCTTCCTTTTCCTACTTCGATTGTACATAACACTGCAGAAATCAAGCAGGATTGTGCTCCATCCCTAACCATCTCTACGTGTATGTTTTATTATACTTGCCTGGCTTGTAATTTTGGCATAAAAATTATGGTCCCGAATTCTGTTTATTAGTTCAGTTTAAAGACTAATCAAGATTTTATCAAGTATTTCAATCCTTCCTTGAGCCAACGTCGTCGCATCTGTTTATAGATGAAAAACGACCGTTATGAACGATAATCAACCACACGCCATGAGGGTATCCACGTTCATTCCAAAAGATTGTCGGTACTGATCGTCTCCTGTCAAAATTTTCACAAGGTCATAGTTAAATTGTCTACTTTTTTCCTGTACATAATAAATAAGCTTTACTTGATGTCTATAAGAAACAAGAGATAAGATTTATACATGAACATGTAAAAGACATCGCATTTATCTTCCGTCTCCCATAAGTTTAGTGACCTTTCATACCATTATGAAGGTTAAAATAAGGGATTTTATTAACCTACATTTATTTGGCCATGCTCTGCTCACAAGCTGACACTAAAATATTGGTTAACAGCTCCTAGTTTGCCTGAACTTTTCATCTCTTCTATTTCCCGAAGTTGAGATCTTTTTGTAAAGCTCTACGAATCAATGTTCTCCAATTTTCTAGTAAAATACAACAAACAAAATGCATTGATCAAGACTACATTATCAGACAAAGATACATAGGATGATGAACTCAAATAGATTCAAGCATAGCTTAATAGTTGATTTTGAATTGATGAGGAACTGTTGGCCATGATCCCGAGGCTATACTACCAATGCACGCCTCTGGAAAATGGAATTACATAGTCACAAATTATTGAAGATGCTTTTCCAAATTACACAGTATAATTAAAAAAAAATGGTAAATGTCAAGGCATCAATTCAACTAACAAGGCAACCACGCCTTCGTTTACCTATTCGCAACGCAACAAGGAAATAAAAATATCTCAGCATACGTAATTGAAATTCAGCTTAGCTGACAATTTGTAAGGAACCAAAAAAACATAAAAAGGTCAAAACTCAAGCAAATGTATGAAGTCACCTTCCTTCCAACTATAGCTCCTTACGTGGATAAATTAAATTAAACGCATTATTATCATTGTCAAAAAAGATGGATGCATCATCATGTGCAAAGGCTTTCAATATGGGAAGTCGATTGGTTCTTGTTGAAGGGCTTTCTCAGCAATCTCAGCCTGCTCCTTCTGGTGAACCTTGAGGAAACCAGTGGCTGTGGCTGCAGATGGAGCACGACCAACATATTTGACATCATCATAACCTCCCCTATTTACAGCTTTCATTGAAGATATAAGTCGGGGTAAAATGTAAGTATATCCACCCATGTTCATTGGCTCTTCTTGACACCAAACAATCTCAGCATCTATACAAGAAACAAAACAATAGGATGTATAACAACTGACAAATAACCATAAAATTAACACTATCAAAAAAGAAGGGGGGAAAATATGTATTTCTAGAGTCTAATGTTCATAATTGAAATTTTACACTGTCAATCAATAAGAAATTATTGTCAATATAACTTTTATAGTAGTTATTACCAAAAGGGTTTGTGACTGGATGACAAGGTAAAAATCTTTTACAACTTGACTGCAAACACTAATTCCTCATACTTCTATTGCAAAAGTTAGTCATGCTTAGCAGCAAGAAGTGAAATTATATCCCTATGGGGTATGGGTAGAGCTATTTTATAAGAGATGCAACAATAAAGGTAGAGAATTTAAACACTGCCTATAACAGAAGGACAAACACGAAAATTAGATCCCAGACAAGAGACAGATTATACCCCATTTATGCCTTCAAAATAAAGAAATCAGAATCTGCTTCCAATGAACATTTTATACAACCAAAAATACTTACTTGGATATCGTTTAAGCTCTCGTTGGACAAGGTCATAAGGGAAAGGACAAAGCTGTTCCACCCTACATATTGCAACATCCTTTGCATCCACCTTTGTTCGTTGTTCATCAAGTTCATAGTAAACCTGCAAGGGTTAGTTGAATTTTTTAGTTATAAACAACATATTTAGAAAACAATGGACATCCTAGACATATCTATGTAATTGAAGTACTGCTTAAATTAAACTCATAATACGGTTATAACAAAATACTCCAGTTGAAAGAGCATGAAAACTGGTTAATATGAAGACGGCCAGTTTATAATGTGTACCACATACCTTTCCAGAGCAAAGTACTAAGCGTCTAATACCCTCCTCAACATTTGAGTGGTCATTTTGGTCTTTTATGAGGCGCTTGAATCTGGTTCCCTGCTTGTCAAAACCTGGGTGGCCTTGGACATCATCAAACTCAGATAAATTTGATCTGCAAGCCTTGCTACGAAGCAGGTTCTTAGGGGACATTACAATGAGAGGTTTGCGGAAATCTCTATGTACCTGCAAGAACAAAAGCAGCAGAGTATGAGAATACAAGGAACATAACTAAAAGTGATAAAGGCACCATAAAATCAATTAATTGTTATTAAATGAGTAGATAACAATGCTCTCCCTATAATGGAAAAAAAGTGCTCTTGACAGAGGAAGCAGATAATGCGGCAAGGAGTGAGATGGTCAACGGTGATGATCAAAGTTTCTCCCATGCATCCTCACTGCCAACTTCCTATGATGATGTAGTGGAAGAATCAATGGAGGACACCAAAGGACACTCAAGGAACGTATAAGGATACGATTTAGGTGATGAAGGAGAACATGTTGACTGGATGGAGAGCTCAAAGAAGAAGAGACAGATAAGGAGCAGGCTGAGCAATCAAAGTCTAATGGAAAACCTTCTCAAGATCTTAATTTTAATATCGACATTGAGGAGCACCCAGGACACACTAATACTACCGATGAGTTAGGTGTCATTTCATCTACTCATAATAACCACAATATATATTTGAAAATAATTCTGACAGTGCATTTGGCAGTAGATCCTGGAAGGGAGTCTAATTACTAATATGAATATTGATAATTTTTCATGGATTGTATAAACAAAAACATTTTTCTTTGAAACTGTCATGGAGCTGTTAGTAGTGCTTTCTTCTGTTATTGCATGTAATAGATGGTTATCCACCATCCAGATTTGCTAGTGATTTTTGAAACTAGACTTAATCCCGTGAAGATTAAATGGTTATGAATTCAGAAGGGATTGTGGTAATGTGGTGGCTTGGAATTCTCAAAATGTCACCACTATTACTCTCCTGTATAAGGAGTTTCTATACCTTCACTTTAAGGTTAAGAGGAGATTGGTTCTTCACTCCTTCAGTCCTTCCTGTGCCAACCCCATTTACCTTAAAGTTTAAAGGCTTTGACACCATTGATCACCAAAAAAAAAATAAAAAAATCAATTAACTGTACCAACCTGCCTCCTTAGAACATGGAAAAAATTAGCAGGAGTTGTGACATTCACAATCTGCAAATTACACTCCTGAATCTGCTTCCGAAGAGTTGGATCCATCTCTGGGATTACATGAGGATTGTCATCAGCCATCTGCCATGAAATTTGAACATTAGTTACTACAATACTATACAGATAAAATAGGGAGATGGACAGGGCACATAACAAGGCTAAAAAGCAGATCCAAAATGGGCAGCAAGATATCATTGTTTAAGTTAATTTCTTGTTAGAACAAGAAACACAATTCAAACCGCTAATCTAAATTTCAGAAAACATCTCTTTTTTTCACTTTTCCCTTTTGTATTATAGCCCACAGGTGGCAGGCTCTAACAAGTCTAGTTTCAGTTTCAGTGTCACTCCATTGACATTACACTTAGCCTGTCTTTGGTATACGAGATTAATAGAAAGAAAGTGAAATATGAGAGAGAGGAAAGAGAAATGCTGACCTATCTGTTTGGTTTAGAACAGACTTAGTTAGGAAAACCAAAAGAAAAAAGTGGAGTCTCATATTTTTAAATCTTGGCAAGATTTCTGAGAAAGTAGAGAGTTCCAAATTTCTATTTCCATAATTACCTTTCTCCACTTTGTTTCCTATCAATATTATTTTTATAAAATTTTTGTTTTTAATGGCCTAATTGTTTGTTTAAAAAACTTATTTTCATTCTTTTCATTGTCTGTTCTACCAAACAAATGGAGAGAAAATTATTTTTTCTCTTCACTTTCTTTCATATTTCTCTCATAATAATCAACCTATTAATCTACATATTTTCTCACCACTTCCAATCTATCCAAATTCTTTCAATTTTCTCTCTCTCCAGTTTCTTTATCAAACCAGAGTATCCCCCATACTACTGTAACCGCACATAATAAGAACCTTGGGAAAACCACACAACAAAAGTTAGTCATTGTAGTTGGAGAGCCCAAGGACTTGTAAATCACACTAGAATCCCATATTTCCAATGTGAAACTTAAGTATCATACCTTGAAATTAGATCTTAACACACAATATATGTGTGCACACACACGTGTATGCATGTATCTACAGTTGAGACAAAGCAAACACAACATGCAATAAAAAAATACATATTTATATGACAGTGCCACTTATTTCAAGCTGACATATCAATCTCAAAGTACAAGATATATATGATAGGATGCACAAAAACCACCAATATGCTTGTCGTCAGTCTCATCAACCAAAATATCCAACACATATATGAGGAGGACAAACAACAGCCAAAGTAAGTAAGCTGATTCAAATTCAAGCAGCCGGGACAAAAGCTCAAAAGTAATCAAAAAATAAATTAGAACATATATTCGCAAAAGAACCTGAAGAAAGCGTTCCAATCTTGCACTTGAATGCTCTGGGCCCTGGCCATCATAACCATGAGGAAGTAACACAACAAGCCCAGTCTGACGGAGCCATTTAGCCTCACCAGAAGCCAAGAAATTGTCAAATATCACATGAGCACCATTAGCAAAATCACCAAACTGAGCCTCCCAAATTATCAATGAATTGGGATTTTCCATTGAGTAACCCAATTCAAATCCAAGAACACCAAACTCAGAAAGTGAGCTGCATTTTGTTTGAAAATTTCTTAGACAAGAGACCAAAAACAGAAAACAACAAATCATATATAAGTAACAAGAGCTTTTTTCATTTTATTTATAACTTTTAACAAGCTTTTAATCTATCAAGTAGGATTACAGTGCCATTTTTATAATATTTTAAGATGCAATCATGACATCCAGAAAAAGGCACATAACAAGTGTTTGTAAACACTTGAAGACCAAAGCCATGAATATGTAAAGCACATTAGAGGCTAGAAAACTAAGTATATTAACAAAGAAACAGAAATCCAATGGAAATAGCTGATGACTTGCAAAAAGTTTAATATTAAATGTAATCATTAATGAATTCTTTAAGCATAACACAAAGCTAAACTGACCTGGCACTTTAAATTATGTGTAATTAACAAGATGACAAATGTCATGTGTAAATCATCATTGAGTGATCCATATAACACTCCTAAATGATCTATAACCTTTGCTCACAAACAGTGTGGCTGGGCTTATATTATTCCAATTTATTAAATAAATATATGAAATGCAACCCAGCATTTTCTACACTAATAATATTTCATTGAAATAGTAGCAAAGCTGAAACAGGCAAGATAACTATATGTATATAGAAGACAGATTACCTATTGCTAACAGTAAACATCTCTTCATCTTGGTTCATTACAACATGGTCAAGGGGGCAATATTTTTCCCCTGTTGTCTGATCATGAACTACAGCATGGCGGTGACTAAAAGTTCCTCTTTCAACATCCTGACCACTTAAGCGAACATGGTTACCTTCAATAAGCAAGGTAGCAAAAGCAAGTGCCTCTGCAAATCCCCAGTCAATATCTTCCCCAGTTTCAATCATTTGGCCACGTTGTTCGTAAATCCTCTTCACTGCTCTATGTGGTGTGAAATTATCAGGGATCGTTGTGATTGCTTTCCCAACATTTTTTAAGATCTCTGGTTTCACACTGCATGGGATAGGTCGCAGACTTCAGCAGTTTTGTTCAAACAATAAAAAATGATTCAAACAGAAACAAAATAAACTTAGTGTACCCAGTGTTTCGGATTCGTGAAAGCTGTTCAGGAGACTTGAAACCAAGCCAATATGCTGAAAGCCAATCTCTTCTTTTTGGAATGTATTCTTTGCTAGCCAAAAATTCTTCATTTAGAATCGATGTGACCTTCTTGTGTATCTTATCAATTTCTTCTTGTGCCAGCTCCCCTGATTCCAAGAGCCTCTTCTGATAGATCTCAAGAGCTGATGGATGGCTTCGGATTACCTATACCATCCCCACCAAGTTGCAAATTAATTAACTTGTCCAAAAAGCAATACGCACACAAAAAGAAGGAAAAAATAACAAACAAAATGGCTAACCTTATACATTTTAGGCTGAGTGAAAGATGGTTCATCAATCTCGTTGTGGCCAAATCGACGGTAGCACACCAAGTCAACAACCACATCGGAGTGGAAAGTCTGGCGCCACTCAGCAGCAAGTTCACAGGCATGAACAACTGCTTCCACATCATCACCATTCACATGAAAGATGGGAGCATCCAAAGCCTTAGCAACATCAGTGCAATACTGCGAAGACCTGCCAGATGTCGGATCAGTTGTAAATGCAACCTGGTTGTTAAACACAATGTGAATAGTCCCACCAGTGGTGTAATTTGGAAGAGCACTTAAATGCAGAGTTTCATAGACCACACCCTGTCCAGCAAAACTTCCATCTCCATGAATCAACACACCCATGTTCTTGGTTCTATCCACATCATTTGAGTAATACTGCTTGGCACGAGTTTTCCCAACAACAACTGGATTGACAGCTTCCAAGTGACTAGGATTTGCCACCAAAGACAAATGAATCCTCTTGCCCCCCCGAGTAGGGCGATCATACGATGTTCCCAAGTGATACTTAACATCACCAGTTCCAGTGTAGAGTCCAACTTCATCCTCAGGCTGAAGACCACCGCTAAACTCACAGAAAATCTGCCGCAGCGGCTTCCTAACCACATTCCCCAAAACATTCAGCCTCCCTCTATGTGCCATTCCTATAACTATGCTCTCAACCCCAAGATCAGATGCCCTATCAAACATTTCTTTCATTCCGGGAATAAGAGTCTCTCCACCCTCGAGTCCAAACCTCTTTGCAGAGGTCCATTTGGTGGCCAAGAAGTTCTCAAACAAAGAACTCCAAGCAAGCCTATCAAAGATAGCCTCACGCCTCTCCCTATTAAACTGTGTAGGGGTGGGGGTTTCAATCCTGTCCCTAAGCCAATTACACTTATCACGATCTGCAATGTGCATATACTCATATCCAATGCTTCCACAATAGGCCTGCTCAAGCCTTGTCAAAATCGATCTAAGGGTTTGCACAGGGCGGTTCTCGGACAAGAAACCAGCCATTCTCCACACCCCCAAGAAGAACTCTCTATCAAGATCCGCCTCGGTGAAGCCATAAAGTGCAGGGTCCAAATCCTCAGGAATTTCCCTTGGCTCCAGATCCAAGGGATCCAACTTGGCCTTCATGTGGCCATTAACCTGATATGCCCTCACCAGCAACAACAGCCTCATACTCTCCTGAATTGTCTGACCAGAAATCCCAGGTGAGGTTGCGGCCTGCCCCACAAAGTTCCTAAAGAAATTGTCCCATGACTCATCAACACTGTTGGGATCAGCCTCCCAAGCCCTCTGAAGCTCCTCTAAATACACACTGCTTGTGCCATCTAAGAAACTATCAGTTAACTTGGAAAGAGGAACCGCACGTGGAACAGGTGCAGCTTGTGCCTTTGATTTGAAAACCGTGCTGTGGAAGCTTCTGCTATGCGATGATGTTGATGATGATGGAAGGACCCTTGCCCTTGACACAAGGTATGCGGATCCACCCTTAGAAAGGGTTCTCCTAATTGCATGCTTTGCTATGCTTGCTCCAGCTCTAAACCACGCCATGCTTGATGACGATGATGATGACTTTCACTATCACCAATATGATCCTATCTTCTCAACACATCTGAGACAACCATACACACATACCCAGAAAACTGTTAGACGAAAAAATAGTTTTTTTTTTTTTTTCATGAAAATAGAAGGAAATAAGAATACCCAAAAAGAGAAATGCGGTTTGTTGGAAAATTTACACGGGATCGAGTCGAGGGCGAGAAACGGTTCAATTCTGAAGGATTGGAGTGAGGAAAATGGAGAGATGTTAGGGTGTGAGGGCCCTAGTGGCGTTGAAGAGAAGCGAGTGAGAGAGAATTAAGAGTGTTTTGCTATTTTATGGGGAAAATGGAAAATTCAACGCTTTGAATTGATTTAGGTTTCTTCCATCCACGTTGGCTGCCTGTGTATTCTCGCTCTTCTCGAACAAAAAGAAGGTGCGCCACCTTTCTCTTACCCTTTCCCAATTCTCACGGGTACTACTTGCAGGTTCCACCCATCTATTATGTATTAAAAATCAATTTCAGAATAATTGATGAAGATGTTTAAATCATATGATGATATTTTAATTCTTTCTACTAATAATTGATTCTTTCAATATTTAATTTAGTAATCTTTCTATTATTTACATTTAATCGGAAGATTAGTTTTTCAAATTCTCACCAATTTTAATTAATAATTAATTATAATTCAATTTCAGGATAATTTATTTCTAAACACATTTTCATAGTCATGACTTCATTGCATTTTTTAGCTGTTAAACACATTTTATCTTATCTCTATTTAAAATCTATTTAATAATTATTTATATTATTAATGTTCATCCCTTAAAATATGTCACACTTTACTTTTCCTCATCGTATAAAATTCTTCAAATATACAAAGTTTCATTTATCTAAATAAATATTTTTCACTTTCATTTAACTTTTTTTTTCCTCCATATTATCTTTTCCAAATAATCTTTTTTACTTTCTTAAGAATTTAAGAATAGTATATTTATCTTTATAATAATAATAATAATAATAAAAAGTCTGAATAGGAAGTTTTTATTCAATTGAATTAAAAAATTTTGAATTTTATTTTATTTTTTATTTCATAAAATTATATAAATATTTTAATTAAGATAATTAAAAGAA
>JAMLFT010005967.1:0-16775 GCA_026544285.1 Pachyrhizus erosus
AAAATTATCTTAAAAGTTATATTAAAAATTATTTATAATTAAATAATAATATAAAATTATTTTTTATTATTAGTGCATCATTATTAAATTTATAAAAATAAATAAATTTAAAATTTATTAAAAAAACTGTAGGATGTTAGTTCATGGTTGATCCATATTTCTTTTGCTTATAAAAGGAAAATATTTTATTCAATCCAATAAAAAAAAGTGTAAATAGTTAGCTATTAATATGTTGCTAGAATTGAAACTCTTTCTTTTAGAATAATACCAAGATTTAACCTTATGCACAATATAATTTAGTGAAATTTAGATCACTACGTAGACTCTTGGTTTAAGTTTGAAAAAAAAGTGACATTAAAAAATAATTTATATTTAAAATTATTTAAAAAGTAAATTTAGAAAATTTAATTTTGTTTACATTGTAAGATAAAATATATTAATGAGAAAGATTTTGGAAACTACTTTCCTCTTCATTAAGACATTCTTAAAAGGTTGGTAAAAGTTTAATTTGTATAATTTTTTTTAAGTTTAGATCCAGTTATGATTAAATTGTGCTAAAAAAATATATATTTATTTATTACACTATTAATTAAATGGTCAGATTAAATTTAAAAAATTAGTTAAGTGGAGGTAAAAGTGTTTGAAACTGAAAGTTTTCTCTACCTTAAAATAAATTTACTCCTAAATTTTCATGTATTCAAAACAATACTGCAATTTAGTTCGAAATGGTTTCACACAAAACATACGAAAAATATGCATATTTGTTATTTCGGATTATGTATCGTAAAATTAAACCTTTTTAAAGCATTTATTTAAAAAGCCCAAAATAATAAAAATGGATTGAACTGGATGGTTGAATAAATTTTAAATTTATTGCCACAAGATTGAACTCGAGTTTTAATATTTGAATCGAGTCAATTGATCAATTTGTTTATCTTTGTCTTTAATTAATTCTTAGACAAGAAATTGCTAATTTTAGGATATTAATCAAGAATTAAAAAGAACTTAAACTAGTTATTTTACAATTCTATAAAACTAATATAGAATATTATAATTTAATATAAAGACTTTCCAAATAGGTAAATTAAAATAAATAATGAAATTATATGTTTAATTCCAAACACCATTATATATATGTCTTATTATCCGAGTACAGCTAGTTTTATGTCAGTTTGTGTGTACTAAAAAAAAAATTATTTAGCTATTTTACGTAAAGATAAGGTGATGTGATTGATAATGAAATCCATTATGCGTGATTTTAATTTTACAAAAAATCATAAGTGAACACGGCTCACACATAATTATTTCTTATGCATTTGATAGTACAATTATCTAATGTGTCAATGAGACTACGTATCTAAAAACTAATCTGAAAAACAATGTGGATTCAATCCATTCGAACATTCGATTGGAATTGGTCAGTTATTCATCGGGTCCTTCAATTAAGATTAAAAAAAAAAAAAATAGATATGCATTATTTGAAACCTTGTTCTCACTCACTCTTGGGGCTTTCCCAGACGCATTTAATTTTCCCCTTTTGACGTGTCACACCCGTTTAAACATAGAAACTACAAGTAAGAAGTAATTGTTTTTAAACAAGGTATGAAATCGAGATATTAAAATAAATTTCTTAAATTTAATTTTGAAAGTAATTAAACTTAAATTTATACATATATTGATTTGTGAATTAAAAACCTGAAAAAGAAAAAAAAAAAAAGAAGAAGAAGGAAAGAAAAGTAACAAGTAGTAGTAAGTAACCTGTAAGGATTTATGTATGTCCACGTTGATGTGATGCGAAGAAGTGGCAACAGAAAACGCATTTAGAAAGCAGCCAACTCATACGTCTTCGCTGCGATACCAAAGTCGTGAGCTGTACAGAGTAGAATGCCAGTGAGTCACTGACGGTGGTCCAAACTCTTCCTTCTTAATCTCTTTTCTTCTCTACCATAATTAATTCAAATCTCTATTTCATTATTTTTTACTATTCCCATTATCATTTAAGATTTATCATTTATCATTTATCATTTATCATTTATCATTTATCGGATACAGCTCACCCTCACCAAACCATACGCCTCCTTCTGCCGCAAGCTTTCTTATTTCTTACCCTACCCACTTCGCTATTTCCACCCCTTCACAAGGCCAATTGTGTCATTCAACAAAGCTAAGAGTTATTTATTGTTTTTTGTACATACGTAAAATTGTTGACAGAGGACTATATTAATTAATATTTATTATTTATTGAATTCCAAGAGAACACACACAGAGGTGTGAAAAGGTGATGGTTTTTGGAGCTTCTGCAACGTCTTGCTTTTTAAGAAGCACCTAATTCCGAATATCTTAGCACACCCAACCACCGCCGCCGCCGCCTCCGCCGCCGCCGCCACTTTCCCAAAAACCGCATCAAATCCTAATCCGAATATCTTAGCATTCTCTCATTGCAGCATCAACTACTCGCATTTTCGCTTTTTTTTGTCCGGTAAGTCCATTTTGCCCCTCACCGGTGTTTCTTCTCACACTCAATCGCTGAATGCCGTTGTTAATTTCTTCGTTTTTCATTTTTTTTTTGTAAATTTTTCCATCCACTGATCATTCCTACTGTAATACAACTTCTATTGCTTTGTTTCTCTTCGAGTTCGGTTTGTTTTGTTTCGATTACTCGCCATTGCGGCGATTTTCCTTAATCTCTTCTATTTTCAATTTTTGTCGGTGACTCAAAGTTGTGTTCACATCGCTTCCAATTCAATTTTTGCGTTAGTATTTCATCTTCCTTGTTTCTAAATTAGGAAGAACGAAGTCGCAGATGTTTAATTTGGCCATTCGTTTCAGAAATTTTGATACAAATTTCCTCGGATTAATTATTTTCCATTTTTAAAAAAGCTTGATTAATTTGGATCTAATTTTGAGCCACGAATTCGTAATTGAGGCTTTAATACGGAGCTTGTGAATTAACTGATATCAGCTTGTCGTAGCTTAATTTGTGGTCTGAATATGCCGTTGTTTAACATGCTGAGAAGAGCGTTCTATCCAGCTTGAGCAAAGTTTTCTTCAGTGAAAGATAACTGAAGCTCTTTTTTTTTTTTATAATTATCTTTCATTTTCAATTTTCTGAAGAGAAAATGAATTTTTATTCCTGTTTACCGTTGTATGATATCATGGAATGAGGATACGGGAAGTGCGATGGTTAGATCTTGGATATCGCAGCCGGCATCACTGGCTTATGTTTGCTACTGTGGCTCACTGTTTGAGTGAATGCATCAGCATCACAAATATAGTAACAGGAGTCAATCAGGGTCTCAAAATGGGTGCCAAATTATGAGCAATCTACAATTTGAACTTGCCATGTTGTACTGTTTGCTTTTGGTGTTGTGTCTTGCGTGCTTTCTATCGCCACCGACACTACCGACGCGACGAGTGCGTAGTCATTTACTTTTGAGTAGTGTTGAAAACGGAAGCCACTTGTGTGATGGTATCGTGATGGCCTTTTGTGAATCGGTGGGATAGTTGAGTATCCGGTTTGAATTACTATTTATTGTGTAATAATATAGTATGTGTGGGAATTTAGCAGTGCCCACTGGGTAAATAAAAAAAAGAAAAAGAAAAGAAAACTTGCTTTTAATTTTAATTTTTAACTGTTTTGGATTTTAGGGTGTCCGTACTTTTCAATGGACCGACGCTGGCCATGGAAGAAAAAATCGTCGGACAAGGCTGTGCTTGAGAAAGTAGCTGCGGAATTGGACTCTGCGGGTGCTGCCACTCAGGTATGTATTCATTGTCGTTTCCCTGGTTTCATCTAAAAAAAGCTAAGAACTAGTTCCTAATATTTGTGCTCGAGGAAATTATCCTATATTTTTTTCTCAACGTCTTGACTTCCACGTGATAATTTTAAGTTTTAACAAGAGGAAAATGTCCAAATTGGTCCCCCCCCCCCCCAAAAAAAATAGGGGACAATTTGATCCTAGAAAAAATAAAATTCCATTTAGTCCCTCAAGGTTACAAACATGGGATGTTTTGGTCCTTTTGTCCATTTGAGTTAACTTTTTCAAGGACCAATTTGGGTCTTCGATTATTTTGTCAAGGACTAAATTAGTACAGGATCAACTTCTTTAGGGACTAACCATATACGCTTACAATGGAGAGAGAATGACTGGAGAACTAATGTGTCCCACGTTTGTAATCTTGAAGGACTACATGATTATTATTATTTTTCTCGAGGGACTAAATTGTCTACTGCAATTTTTTCAAAGCTCAATTAGGACCTTTAACCATTATTTGAGTCTTTAATTTTTTTACACACTTAACATAAGATCATTTTTTGTTTTTGTTTTTGGGTTAACAAGAAGCCAAGCTACGTCCAAATCTCTGTAGAGTCATATTCGCATCTGACTGGTTTGGAGGATCAAGTGAAGACATATGAAGAAAAAGTTCAGACACTGGAGGATGAGATCAAGGAATTAAATGAAAAACTGTCAGCAGCTAATTCAGAGATAAATACCAAGGAAAGCTTGGTAAAACAGCATGCTAAAGTAGCAGAAGAGGCTGTCTCAGGTATACTGCTTTCATGGTTCCTATTTAAAGATATTCAAAGCTCAAAGTCTTCCTTAATATGAAGTGTTTCTTATTTTCTTGGAATTAAAATTCTATTAAAACTCCACAGGCTGGGAAAAGGCTGAAGCAGAAGCTTTGGCGTTGAAGAACCATCTGGAAACTGTCACCCTTTCAAAACTTACTGCTGAGGACCAGGCATCACAGTTGGATGGTGCTCTTAAAGAATGTATGCGGCAGATAAGAAATCTGAAGGAAGAACATGAACAGAAAATACAGGAAGTTGCTCTCACAAAAACTAAGCAATTGGACAAGATCAAGGGTGAGTTTGAGGCTAAGATAGCAAACTTCGAACAGGAACTCCTCAGGTCTGCTGCTGACAATGCAGCTCTATCCAGGTCCTTGCAAGAGCGCTCTAACATGATAATCAATTTAAGTGAAGAAAAAGCTCATGCTGAGGCTGAAATTGAGCTTCTCAAGGGCAACATCGAATCATGTGAAAGAGAAATCAATTCACTCAAATATGAGCTTCATGTTATTTCCAAAGAGCTTGAGATTCGCAATGAAGAAAAGAACATGAGTATGAGGTCTGCAGAAGCTGCTAACAAGCAACACATGGAGGGTGTTAAAAAAATCGCTAAATTAGAGGCAGAGTGTCAAAGATTACGTGGTCTAGTGCGGAAAAAGTTACCTGGACCTGCTGCACTTGCACAAATGAAGCTAGAAGTTGAAAGTCTTGGCCGAGAATATGGAGAAACTCGATTAAGGAAGTCTCCTGTCAAACCTGCTAGTTCTCACCTGTCACCATTGCCTGGGTTCTCCCTAGATAATGCACAGAAATTTCACAAAGATAATGAATTTCTTACAGAGCGTTTGTTGGCAATGGAAGAAGAGACAAAGATGCTGAAAGAAGCTTTGGCAAAACGTAACGGTGAATTGCAGGCTTCAAGGAGTATGTTTGCTAAAACTTTGAGCAAACTTCAAATTTTGGAAGCACAAGTTCAGACAAGTAATCAGCAGAAGGGATCTCCTCAATCCATCATGAATGTAAACCATGAAAGCATTTATGGTCAAAATGCAAGCAATGCACCAAGCTTGATCTCCTTGTCTGAAGATGGAAATGATGATGTGGGAAGTTATGCCGAGTCTTGGTCTACAGCAGTTCTTTCTGAGCTATCCCAATTTCCTAAAGAAAAGGATACTGAGGAAATGAGCAAATCTGATGCCACTAATAAGTTGGAACTAATGGATGACTTTTTGGAGGTGGAGAAATTGGCTCGATTATCAAATGATTCCAGTGGAGTTTCAGTTACTTCGAACAATATAACAAATGAAACTGTGACTAATGATGTATCAGAACACAGTACTAGGAAAGATGTTCCCTCTAACACCAAAGAGAATAGTGGTCCAAATCCGTTGCCAAGTGAGGTGTCTTCTGCTGAGGAATTGTCAGGACCGGATCCTCAATCTGATGTTCATGGCTCGTTGCTATCAGAGCTTCAATCTAGAGTATCATCAGTTTTTGAGTCCATGGCTAAGGATGCTGATATGGAGAAGATTCTGAAGGATATTAAACACGTTCTTGAAGAGGCATGTGGCACTTCCATCCAGGACTCTGTATCTGCCATTCCCCATGATGTCAAGCCTTCGGATACTACATGTGATGTGCAGGGTAATACTGAAAATGCTGGGTTAAATGCAGAAAAAGAAATTATTTCATCCCAGCAGCCTAGAGAATATGTGCAGATAACTCCGGATTTAGAAGCTGCAATGTCTCAAATTCATGACTTTGTACTGTTCCTAGCCAAAGAAGCAATGGCAGCACATGATGTATCTTCTGATGGAGATGGAATAAACCAAAAGATGGAGGAGTTCTCTGTCACTTTCAATAAAGTTACATCCAATGAAGCAAGTTTGCTACAGTTTGTTCTATATCTGTCTAATGTTCTAACCAAAGCAAGTGAATTCAGATTTAATATCCTTGGTTATAAGGGTGCTGAAGCTGAAACTAACAGTCCTGATTGCATAGATAAGATTGCTCTGCCAGAAAATAAGTTAGTTCAAGACAATTCATCAGGAGAGAGATATCAAAATGGTCATTCACATATTCTTAATCCCTGTTCTGATCCTGAGGTTCCTGATGATGGAAATTTGGCCTCAGGCTATGAATCAAATGCCACGTCACAGAAGTTCTCAATGGAGGACTTTGAAGAATTGAAATTAGAGAAAGAGAAGGCAGTCGCAGATCTGTCAAAGTGTGCTGAAAATCTTGAAATGACAAAGTCTCGGTTACTAGAGACAGAGCAACATCTAGCTGAAGTTAAATCACAATTGGCTTCTGCTCAAAGATCAAACAGCCTGGCTGAGACGCAACTAAAATGTATGACAGAATCGTACAGGTCAATTGAAGCTCGTGCAAAGGAGTTTGAAACTGAGCTAAATCATCTGCAAATGAAGACAGAAACTCTAGAGAATGAACTTGAAGATGAAAAGAGGGCTCATGAAGCAGCTTTGGCTAAGTACAGGGAGCTAGAAGAACAACTACAAAGGTTAGACACACATTCAATATCATATTGTTTTAAGTACTGAAATTACACATTCTGCATAGTGGTGTCCTACTTTTTTATCAAAGCATTTGTGTTTTGTTTATGTTGATCTAAGTAAGAAGATATGGGATAATGCATTGCACATATTTAATTTTCTTGCCGAAATTAACTTGGGACACATGTTCTCAAATATTTTTTGTGAATCTCTCTTGCTGGTTCTATTTCTAGTTCCTAATTTCGCATGTTACTGTCTGTTAGGAATGAGAGCTCAGCTGCTGATAATGACATTAAGACTAAGCAGGTAAAGCTGTAATTCCATTCAAATAGACAGCCATTTGCTCGATTTAATGTTGCTTTGCTAAATATATGAAAATACTGTTAAGTTGGAAAACATTAAGATCTTAATGATAATATCATAATATGTATATCAATCTAGGAGTCTTTGAGATGAGTTAACAATCTAAGATTGATTTTTTCCCCCTTAATCATAGGAGACAGATTTGGCAGCTGCTGCTGAAAAGCTAGCTGAGTGTCAGGAAACCATATTTCTTCTTGGCAAGCAGTTAAAAGCTCTGCACCCTCAAACAGAGCCAATGGGATCTCCTTATTCAAAGGCTGAAGGCTTCACAGAGCGTGAACCTAATAGCCCAAATGTGCAAGATCAGGCGGAGATGGACAGTGCTAATTCTGCTTTTGTGCAAAGACTGGGTGGGGAGTCCCCTTTACATTTTTCTAACAGTTTATATAGTCCATCAGACAATGAATCAAACTTTCCAGTCATATCTTCTGTACAGAATCCAAACCACAGGCCTACGAAATCAACCTCTTCGTCAGCTTCATCCACTCCTACACCAGAGAAACACAACCGAGGTTTTAGTAGATTCTTTTCATCAAAGGGAAAAAACGGTCATTGAGCGTGCATGATTGATGAGAATTCATGATTTAGGGTGCCATGCAGTAATGGCATTTGTAAAGCATCAAGGTTCAATCCCCTCCATGATTTAACAGAATTGAGTTTTTGGGAGGTTTGTGTAGTTAAAGGACAGGATGCCATGAATATCGGGTGATTCTTGTATCTAATGGTTGTACATGGTAAACATATGTTTTCTTGTTTTCCTTTCCATTGTTTTATTCACTCTGTTCTGTAATTTAATTAGCAAACTTTGACATAGCCTTTGAACTATTACAGGATGTGTTGAATATGTTGTATTTCACAAATTTATGCAGCATACCTTTATTCTTTACCAACGACAATGGGTAAGTTATTTTTTAAGTGATAACCAGTGTTAGAAATGACAAAGATTTCAACAAATAAACTAGACCTTAAAATAACTTTTCTTTTAAGTTATTTATGACAACTACTTTAAAAGCTCTTTTTGTTTAATTTCTCTTTTTTAAGTTAGGATAGTACAAGCTAGTACAGTTCAGATTGGATACATTTCTAAACTTCTCAATGAAGGAGAAAAAATCATAAAAAAAAAACTCTTAAATAATATTTTGATTCTTAAAAAATAAGTTATTTTTAGTTACAACGTGACAATTTATTAATTTATAACATTCTCAAGAAATAGGATACAATAATTATATCAATTTTTTTTATTAAACTGTATTTTTAAATATTTTATTAATTAGATTAACATTATTAATTATTTTGAATATGTAAAAATTTAAAAATACATCTTATTAAAAAAATATATGATTGTTTTGTTATATGTTTTGAAAATATAAAAAATTGTTTAACAATCAAAATTATTATTATGCTATTAATTAACACTATTATTTAAAAGTAAAGATTAAAATAAAAAATTTAAATTTGTAAATGATTAAAACAAAAACTTTTAAAATAAATAAAAATTTCTCTCATGCTTTTCAATTTTTCTACAAACACTTTTTTTCCTAGTTTCTTTATAAGTTAAGATGCATAAATTTTATTTTGAAGGAAAAGTTTTACTCCATTTTATTTTTTTCATCTTTTTTTTTAAGTATTCATTGACAATTTTTATCCAAATTAAGTAATGATACCTACTAATATTTGGCACAACTCGTAACTAGTTAGCTTAAGCAAGTTTAAACCGATTGTGTTGTTTGAATTAATCAATATTATTCCTAAAACAACAAGAAATTAATTTTTTAAAAGTTAAAATAAATATACTAAATATTTTTAAAAATAAAAACAATTTTTATAAAAGAAGATAAAAAAATGAACTCTAACCAAATTTGAATAAAGTATCCTATTTAAATACTTAATTAATACTTTACAAGAAAACTTAATTAATAAAATTTTTATTAAATGGGTATTTATTTGTAAATTTGAATGTTAAATTTGTTAAAAGTTGTATTCTCCAAGCTTTGGGACGATTGAAGGATCAGCCAAACAACTAGCCTCTTCATCCTCGTGTTTCGTGTTTGAGGTTGGAGTGATGCACCCTCTTGCTTTTGGGCCGATCGAGATTTAGCAGTCTCAACGCATCACATATTGTACGCTCAGAGTAGTAGTTACTCGTTATTCCTAACTACCTCAAAATCACCCCAAAATGTTTGGAGCACGAAACCTATTATGCACACATATCATGGCATGTACCCCCTTGTGAGGGAGGATTTTTTCCATAATAAAAAAAAAGGACTCAACACTTGAAAAGGAGACAAATTATACACACTTGAATGAAAATGTTCTAGCTAGATCTCTAAAATTTCGAGAAGACACTTACCAGAACATAAACAAATTAATTTGAAAACTTCTTTACAAAATTTATTTAAATAAATTTAAAAAATTATAATCAATTTTCATAATTTTAAATAAATTTACTAGATATTCCTTCAATAATAATAGTTATAATTTAGAAATCAAAAGATAAAAAACAAATTGATTCAAGGAAGAAAAAAAACAGACTCACTTAAACAAACTAAGATATTTATGACCATCCTATGCTATCAATACACCTTCCAGTGAGATGTAATTCCAAGGGGATTAGATTCACATTCAAAAGCTAATGATAAAATTAATATTTAATCATTATATTTATAGTAAAAAATAATAACTTTTTTTTGCCGAGTAAGATAATAATAATTAAACAATATACTACAGTACATAGTATGCATTTTGAATCAATAAATTTACTAACAAAATTTAAATTGAAGTGTCTAGAATAATGGTAATTACTATGACTTGAAATCTTAAAGCATGTAAAAGAAATTTCACTTTGCATAAAATAAAAAAGAAATCTTAGGACACATGGGCCGTAAAATATGTGGCCGCCTTGAGCACTCTTAAATATCTTAAACCTAAGCTACTGTTTATGAATTGCAGAATGTCAAAAGAGCACTCTTAAATATCTTAAAAGTCTGAAAATCGGAAAGGGCACTACCGTCACTTGGGTCGGTTGTGTGCCCTAGAATTCTAACACGCGCGAGCAAGTCTTATAGCGCAAATAAGGAATCAGTGTTTGCGTGTTTCGCATATTCTTCTTCTCCGTTTAGATTTAAGAGAGAAGAGAATTGGATAAGAGTTTTGGGTTACGGCGAATTGAATCTGACGATGGGAGTCCCAGCGTTCTATCGATGGCTGGCGGAGAAGTATCCGATGGTAGTTGTGGACGTTATCGAAGAGGAAGCGGTGGTCATCGACGGCGTTCAAATCCCTGTCGATACGAGCAAGAAGAACCCTAACAACATCGAATACGATAACCTCTATCTCGACATGAACGGCATCATTCACCCTTGCTTCCACCCCGAGGATAGAGTAACATTCATTTCTCCTCGTTCTTCAAATTTACCTCTTCATTACTTTTATTTATTTATTTATTTTTTCAATTTCGCGTATGTGAATGTAAACGCCTATGCCTTCTGTCGTTGCAGCCGTCTCCGACCTCGTTTGATGAGGTATTTGAGTGCATGTTCGACTACATTGACAGGCTATTCGTTATGGTGCGGCCTCGGAAGCTGCTCTACATGGCTATTGGTGTGTGTTTTTTTCTTCGTTTTCGTTATTTCTAATATCTAATTGCGTTGTTTGTTTTATTGGTGAGGCTTATTTTGTTTTCTTTGGTTCAACTTGTAGACGGTGTTGCGCCTAGGGCGAAAATGAACCAGCAACGGTCTAGGCGGTTTAGGGCTGCCAAAGATGCAGCTGATGCGGTATGTGTTATATTATGTTTTTCCTTGTTTAACCATTTTTTATGTTCTGTGTGGTTTTGTATACTTTGGGATGCGTTATAGACTTTCAATCTTTTGTGTATCTTAGAATTTAGCAGATGAATGTTATTTGGTCACCAAATTTTGCAACATAAAAAGAAAGAGATAGAGACAATTAGTGTTCTTGTATAAATTGTTGCATGACTTGCTGTATGAATAGCACGTCTCTATCCAGCAATTGTTGTGGACTTCGTATGAACTTAAATTGGTAGGTTCTTTATTACCAATTCTGTTGAATCAATATCATGTCATACTAGTTGGTAATTGAAAGCTCAAACTGCGAGGTTGTCTGATGACTGATATATATTGAATAAGTTAATACTCTGGTTTTGAGTATTTAACTATTGATGTACTACACATTTTATTTTTTATCAGTTTTGTGGCGTACAGCTACTGGTAAAATATTTGTTAAAGTGGGAGATAGCCTAATGATAAATATAAGATCTCTCATAATAGTTTGGGGTGGTATTGGTGTTGTTTCTTGCTTTCATCCCTTCCTATGTGATTAATATTGATGCTGTCTTGCAATACTGTTGTACATGCGAGCAACTTTCATCTGTCAAGAAAATGGTGAGATATTTGAAACGATGCCTAGATATGATTTGCGCATGCCTGTTTATTTTTCTCGTGTGATAGGCTGCTGAGGAAGCAAGGTTAAGGGAGGAATTTGAGAAGGAGGGAAGAAAGCTTCCTCCTAAAGAAGAGTCGCAGACTTTTGATTCTAATGTCATTACACCTGGAACTGAATTTATGGCTGTTTTGTCAATTGCACTTCAGTACTATGTTCATCTTAGGTTGAACAATGACCCTGGTTGGCAAAATATTAAGGTAGAGAGTTCATTTGATATAAGCTGTGTGGCTGTGGCAAATGTGTTCAGTGGAAACGAGGATCTTAATTAGTGTTACGGTTTATGTTTGTATCTGAAGGTTATTCTTTCTGATGCAAATGTTCCTGGTGAAGGGGAGCATAAGATTATGTCCTACATCCGCCTGCAGAGAAATCTTAAAGGTTTTGATCCAAACACACGGCATTGCCTATATGGTTTGGTATATATCTCACTTCCAACATCTTGTTACTCTTCAAAATTTAACTGATTTTGTTTATCAAAAAAAGAAAAGAGAAAATACAACTTCTTTTTGACTTTCACTCAGTGTCTTCTTTGTTTTATTTATTATGGATGTAATTAACTTGTTCTTATCATTTGGTGTCTGATGACAGGATGCCGATTTGATTATGTTGGCGTTGGCTACCCATGAAATTCATTTTTCAATTCTTAGAGAGGTTTGTGTCTATTGAGTTGTTCTTTGTCTCTGAAATAGAGTTTATTAGAGTAGTAAAATAATTACATGATGTTCACCGTGAAGAATGATTAATATAAATTTAATGCAATGTTTTTGGGTTCTTTCCAACAGACTTTTTGGTGATTGAATTGTCGGTAAATAATGGGTTATTGCAGATTGTATTTACTCCTGGACAAGACAAATGCTTCCTCTGTGGCCAGATGGGTCATGTGGCTGCAAACTGTGAAGGAAAGGCAAAAAGGAAGGCAGGAGAGTTTGATGAAAAAGGAGAGGCTGTTATGGTGAAAAAGCCCTACCAGGTCAGGATTTGTAATTTGAAATTCATACATGTCATAAAGTTATCTTGTATTAAATATTACAACATATTTTTGGTACTCTAGTCCTTACTTCTCAGTTCCTTTTTTTTTCTTTTGTAGTTCCTGAATATCTGGACTCTGAGAGAATATCTGGAGTATGAGATGAGAATACCTAATCCTCCTTTCGAGATTGATTTTGAATGCATTGTGGATGATTTTATCTTCATGTGTTTTTTTGTTGGCAATGATTTCCTACCACATATGCCTACACTAGAGATTCGTGAGGTCTGGTATTCTAGATATTTTGCTCTCTCCTATTTTCTATATATTTGGTGAATCAAATTTCAGAACTGGTCTTCTATTTTCCATGCATTAATTGTGGATTATGTCCTTGATTTAACCTTAGCTGGTTTCGGACGAATATGGGAGCTGTCCCCCCCTTGTTTGGATTTTGGTAGCTAATTTAAACTATTTGGCTAATTTTGGAAATGGTGGGTTTCTTCTTTTATCTAAATAACAAGGAACTAACTGAAAACATAAATTGTTAGGTCGAACAAGGGCAAAGTGCTTTGGATTGAAGCATGAATAAAGTATCAAACCCACTTTACCTTGCTCTGAAATTTAACTTAAAGCATGTGAATGGTCATGCAGGATTGCATAATCTAGAGTTAGGAATAACTATCCCAAAGGCTCAAGCTTTTAGATGGAGGCAAATGGATGTTGTAATATATCTGTGGCATGAAAAAACTTTAGAAGTGAGATTTTAGACTAGTATGCATTTCTGTATGCGAAACTGAATCAAAACTCTTTTAAAATATACGCTATGGACTGTGGATCAGTCTTCACGGTTTTCAAAAGTAGTAATGGCTTTGAAATATATATCTGTTTGTTTCTTTACATATTTATGTTGGAAGATGTATGAGAGTTTAGGCGGCATTTAATTTGCAGTGACCTAGCACTTCATGAGGTCTGCTTTGTATTCAGTTTTGCCCAAATTTGGAATATGGATTTAGGTTTAACTTTGACATTTAATAATGAGACAAACCATAGGGTGTTATCATATCAAATTATCAATATGACCTTTCCTATGGATTTGCTGAATCAATCATAGAGAGTGTAATCTGTGTTTCAAACCTTAGTAGTTCTATTTGAGTTAATTGATTAAGACACAAAATGATGGTCATTTTACTTTTTTAAAATTTTTGCATAGCATAATTCATTGCATAATTTTTAAGAGCAGAGAAATGGATCAGAATTTTCTTGCTCTCTAAATTTCAATAATGGTCTCAATGTTGAGGCTGAAAGAAGTCCTAAACTCTAGCATTCTATTTAATTCTTAATTTTGATGTATGACAGTAATTATGGTGTTATGATATTGGCTGTGTATTATCTGACCTGATGTATGATATTTTATATGCTGCTTTAAGTTATGTAACTGATCTGTTTTTTGGGAATTTCATTTTTTTACGTAGGGTGCAATTAACTTGCTTATAGCAGTATACAAGAAGGAATTTAGGGAATGTGGTGGTTATTTAACCAATGGAAGCACGGTACGAGATGGTAACTAGGGTGGTTTGTTTGATATGTTGTGCCATTTTTCATCTAAATAATGTTTGTTTACAATTTGTCTTTTCTTTCCTGCTTTTTTTCAGATAAACTTGAGCAGGGTGGAGCACTTTATTCAGGCTGTTGGATCTTATGAAGATAAAATATTCCAGAAAAGAGCTCGATTACATCAGGTCTGTTGATCTTGGAGTATTATGTCATTACTCATTTTAGCCTGCTGTTAGCTTTGTGATTGCCAAGTACTGTAAATGTTGTTCTATTCTGATCATGAAAGAATTAAGAAAAGAACCCTGAGGCTTTGTTATGCAAGCATCTACAATTGTCAAGTGTGTCAGACTGCATGATAAGGATGTTTAAATTATTCAGATATTTTTCATGCACATTGAATTACAAGACTCTTTGGTTTTCTGGCACTTAATTGTTTTTCAATATTTCCTCTTAACATCGGAAAGATAGTGAGAGATCATCAATTTGTGCCTATTGGCAGTGTGTGTATCACACTATTGAGGAAGTGTGACTGTTTGATTCTTGTCATAATTTAGAGCCATGTAGTATACAGAGGGAACCTTTTTGAAAGTGTGAGAGATTATAAAAAATTATACTCCTATATAGTTTTTCTTCATAGATATAGATGATTGACTGTGTTATGAAATGATTCTTCATTTTGTATTTATTGTTCTGCCTTCAGCGACAAACGGAAAGAATAAAGCGTGAAAAGGCACAGGCTAAAAGGGGAGATGACGTTGAGCCTCAATTTCAACCAGAGTCTTTAGTTGCAGTTTCACGATTCCATGGTTCTCGTCTTGCTTCGGCTCCAACACCTTCACCATTTCAGCAATCTAGGCATTACAATTCTCGAGTGTCCACATCAGTTACAAAAGACAATAAAGAAGCCGTTGAGAGGCCTCATAAAGTTGCTAGGTTATCTTCAGGAGCAACTGTTGCTGCTGCAATTGTTGAAGCTGAGAATAGTCTTGAAATAGATGTATGTTTTCCTGCTTCAGGAGAGGCATTCTTTAGAACTAATATATGGGCTAACCTATTACTGGGTATGAGCCTGGCGAGGAATTAAATGCACTTCGTTATCTTGTCAAATCATTGTTATTCTAACTTCTAAGGTTTTTACATTGAGCTGGTTATTTCCTTTCATGTCTTGTCTTAGTCAGTATTCTTTTATCTTTCAGGTTCAAGATAATAAAGATGAATTGAAATCAAAATTGAAGGAGATACTTCGCGAGAAATCTGATGTATTCAACTCAAAAAATGCTGAGGAGGATAAGGTAAAATGTAGAGTTCTTGCTGTTTTTGTTTAGTATTTTGGTTTGCCTATGCATTTATGTTTTGCAGTTTTATTTGTATTTAGTTAGTAATAAATAATGTGTAAATTATCCTGCCTGAGGATATTAGATTAAATCTTAGTGATTTAATTATAATGCATTACTAATTTTCCCATCGCCATCTAGAGGTATTGGGGATCATGGTAGTTAGAATTGGATGAATTCACAATTCAGAAAATAAATCTTTTTCATTCATCATATGAATTCTGATTTGACAACTTTTGTGGGGTTGTAGGGATAAGATTCTTTTGTTTGAGATTGTTATTAATTTTCCCATCCTAGAAACTATAATTTATGTTGATGAAGTTTTAGGAGTTTATTGGGACCGTAGAATGTTAATTATGCTGATGTTGACAAGTAGAATGTTAATTATGCTGATGTTGACAAGTTAACCGTCCTATAATGAAAGAAAATATTAAATAATTAAATTGATGAAACTAACAGATGGATTAATTTTGCCTCCATTATTATATAATATAGTTTTGTCCCTATATTTTTGGGCTGTATTCACGTTTTTCCCTACTTTTAACATTTTTCAATTAAGTCCTTGATGAACCTTTAATGTACAAAAAACATAAAACTCAAGAAAATTATGAGCCTTTGAACTTTACAATTTATCGAGTTATGGATCTGGAGTTATTCTTTACTTTCAAAGAATGGTTTTGAATTTGAAGCACATGCCTCAGAAGGATTATCGATTTGTAGTCATTTATCTGATAGTGTCAATTTATTTAGAATGGTTTTTACTTGTGTATGCTGGAGTGATAGTTGGAGTTGTTGCCATTGACCTGGAACAAGTTCAAGTTATGAAATCAGCCTCTTGGAGACATAGTAGCGCTATCATTCCTTAAGCCTTTAAACTGGATCTTATAGCACCAATCTGCCCCTCTTTTTGTTTTTTTTTTTTTTTTTTTTTTTTTTTTTTTTGGGGGGGGGGGGGGGGGGGGGGGGGTGGTTTGGTTGGGGGTGTAGGGCGGGGTTTGGGGTTTTGT
>JAMLFT010005968.1:0-16775 GCA_026544285.1 Pachyrhizus erosus
TAATATAAAATTAAAATCATAATCATAGATTCTAATATAATATTTATTAAAAATAAATTTTAATATATTTTATAATTATAAATTCATATATGTTTGAATTAACATGTATAAGATATATTATATTAAAATTAACATGAGCTTATGTATAATTTATTATAAATAAAATATTAATTAAAATTAACATAAATTTAAACTCGATATATTATAAAATATTGATTAGAACTAACGTGAATCCACACTCGATTTATCATATTTGTCATTCAAATACGGGTTTATTAAGTTAGAGTTTGTGTTTATTTATAAATGTTGAATGAGTTTATTGGATATTTGTGTTTAGTTCATTCAAAATAATATTGAGTTCTTAAATTTTTATCGTTTTAAATCTTTAATAATATTTTACTCTTAAAAGTCCATAATATTTTTCTCTTAAAATATATTTAAACTATTTTCACTATAATCAATAAATCAAGCATAAAACGAGAATGTTTCTTATGAACAATTTATTATAAAAATAATTGAAATGAAAAATTTATAATAAATACAAATTCCATATGAAATTAATTGACATTTCCACTGTTTTCATAAATAAATAATATAAATAAACTTTTCATATACTTAATTTCATATTTTTATTTCATTGTGGTTATTTCTATTTTAAAGGAAATTACTTACAAAAATAAATTTTATATTAAATTGTTTTATTTATAAATAAATATTTTATTGTTATTTAAAATTAACTATCAATTTTAAATTTTGGTCCTTTAAAATGTTATTAAACTATTTAAATTTTGTAGTGTTATCATTTATACTTTAATTAAGAAGTATTATTAATTTATCTTAAACAACATTTTTTATATATTTTTCATTTATTATTCTTTTAAAACTACGTATAACTATTTTCTAGAAAAATAGACAATCCTATATAGTAATTAATTTAAAAGTTTTGTAAAACGTTTTTAAAACACAATTAAATCTCTTTTTGTGTTTTCTTATTACTATACAAAAAATAGAAGGCTATAATTCATTTTATCATTAATTATATAATTATTCTTTTTAATTTATGACTATTTTTTAACTTGAGCGCAAAATTGTCTTTAAACTTGAAATGGTCTTTTACTGATGTTTATCTTAATTCTAAAAGATAGTTGTAGAATTTATTAAAAAAATTATCTTTATATCATTTTGTACGTACATATATAATAAAAAATATATTATATATAAATAATAATAATATATAAATTTTATTAATATAATTAATATTAAAAAAATTATAATAAATTTTATATATTTTTTTATTTATATTGTTTATTATCTCTCAAACAATAAGAAAAACAAAAAAATATTTTATAATTCAAATATGTGTAAGTGAAGGTATATAACAGGACCCTAAATGATGAAGAGAACCTACAAGGCCCACACCTGACCCGGTTTTCTTGGATGCTGAACACAGACGCCGCCTTCTGCCCCTGACGTACTCCGGCTGTACCTGACCGACGACGCAACACCCATTCTGCCACACATAAGGCGGCAATGTGACGCCATCACAACTGCGTTTCTACTGAAACCTACGACGCAATAGCGTGATACCGCCACTTTCCCTGCAATTTGATAACACTGCAATTCGCATTGCCAATCGTGCGATAGTCACTACTATGGTTGGAGTTCTTCAAGAGTCAGTTGATGAACATCTCACCCAGCTGGGAGAGAAGCTTGCCTGTCTTCCTCTTCATCCATCAACAAGCAGAATGCTTATTTTTTCCATATTAATGAATTGCCTTGATCCTGCTTTAACTCTTGCATGTGCCTCTGAGTGTAAAGATTCATTTTTGGTTCCAATTTTACCTGATGAAAAGAAGAGAGCTGCTGCTGCCCGATCTGAGCTTGCTTCTTTGTATGGTGGTTGTGGTGACCAGTTTGCTATAGTAGCAGCATTTGAATGCTGGCATAATTCAAAGAAAATGGGTCTAGAATCACGCTTTTGTTCTCAGTACTTTGTTTCTCAAAGCGCTATGAACAAATTATCTGGCATGCGCAAGAATTTAGCGGCAAAACTGTATCAGAATGGGCTTATTCATGGGCATGTTACAAGTTATTGTTCAAATGCACATGATCCTGGTATACTTCAAGCTGTTTTGGTAGCAGGGATGTATCCTATGGTTGGGAAATTGGTTTTTCCTTTCGAAAGTGGAAAAAATATTTTTTTTGAAACTAAAAGTGGCAATAATGTTTGCTTGAATAGTCATTCTGTAAATTCTAAGTTGTTGTCACAGAAAAGTTTTGATTGCTCTTTTGTCGTATATGATGAGAATGAGATTACTAGCAGCAACTGTGGGATGTGCATAAGGAACTGTACTGTTGTTGGACTACTTCCATTATTCTTGCTTTCCAAAGAGATTGCTGTTGTTCCAGCTAAGGATTGTACAGATGGACACGAGTATATGTCTTCTGATAATGTAGTTAGAGTAATTATAGATCAGTGGCTTTATTTTGAGTCTACAGAAGTTGTTGCTTCTCGGATGAACTACTTGAGAGAGCGATTATCAGCAGCAATTTTATACAAAGTATCCCAATTTTTCTTTTTTTTTTTTTTTTTTTTACTTTCAGTGAATCTTGGAACCACCTTATTCTTTTTCTTTCAATCTGCTTGATATATTTGTTTGTTTTCAGGTGACACATTCAACAGATGTTCTTCCTCCTGTTCTACAGGCTGCTGTGGATGCCTTAGCATGCATTCTGTCCTGTCATGGGCTTTCTGGCATACCACTGACCTCAGATTTAGCCAACACACTGACTACTATAAAGGCTACCAATCCAAAAGAATTCCAAACAGAGGTTATAAATCAAGATGCACAACGGACTAACAATCCTTCTGAAATTAAGGCATCTGAACCTGATGCCATTGAAAATCCAAGTAACCAAACTAGTCAAAATGCTCCAATAGGTTTGGCTTGCTCAACTCCAACAAAGCATATAGGTAAGACTCCAGTAGGATTCTGTACAGGGCTTATAAATCACAATGACGTGCCTTCTTCCGGAACTAGCATATCCACATCCAATGGTGCAGAAAATCCAAGCGATCCTCCTACAAGTTGGAATACTGCAACAGGTTCAGCTTACTCAATCCAGTCAGCACATATAAATGATGATGCAACCATGATTGATGTGACTCCTTCTAAGGATCCAAATCCAACAATATGCCCAGAAGACCCAAATTCAACAATGTGGTGGAATGCTTCAAAAGGTATAGGGTGAAGTTGTAAATCTTCGTTCTTTTTTTTTTGTCCACTGTTAGTTGAAGGCATGGTTTTAAGTTGTGGTCTACAAGCACAATTGCAAATACAATATTGTGAATTTTGTAGTCTCCACGATCATTTGTCAATTTCTTGCAATATTGCTCACCATGGTTGAAGGTGTAATTCTAATTGTACATTTTTGGGCAATTAACAGGGGGGCGCTATCAAAAGATTTCAGTTGAGTGGACCTTTCCTGAGGTGGGATGGATGAAAGCTAATGTAGATGGGTCATATAAGGATCTGCTACATCTTACTAGTTCTGCAGGAGTTTTTCGCGATTCCACAGGTTCTTGGTGTTTTGGCTTTGCGCTAAATCTTGGAAACTTGTCTTGCGGGTAACTCTTGCTTAAATTAAGTGAATTTGAGGATTCAGTTAGGGTCTTTAGTGTGATTTTCTGTTAGAGTATATATAAAAATTCTTTGTAATAAGGAGTATAGTTTTTATTGTAGTCTTTACAGAAGTGCTATCAATAGCAGATGGCGTAGCATGGCGGAGAGCCCAAAATCCACCATATACATATGGCAGATAGCATGGCGACATATGGCGGACAAATAAAAAACATATATGTACATATAAAATACTAAAAAGTAGTATATATAACAGTAAACATAATTAAAAACATTAAAGAGACAACAAATATAAATATTAAAACTTGTAAATATTGACAAATACTCAAATGGTCATAAAATTAACAATAATATTCAAAAATTCAAATCAAATATCAGTAAACTGAAATTAAAACACAAAGTTCAAACTTCAAAAAAATACAAAATGATAAAATGTCATAATTTTCTAATCCTTTGACTCTTCCTCAATCCAAACATAATCAGTTTCATTGTTATCTAGTGGGGCATATCCTTTCTCTCAAAGTTAGCTAGTTGTTCAATTTTCTCACACTCATAGCTCTCAAATTCTGTTTCTTCATCAACTTGAACCTCTTTGGCTTTTCTTTTCTTGTTGACGTTGTAGTTGCACCTGGATCTTTCTTGGAAGTTTGGGCAACTCCAATAATAATACCAACACTTGATGACTCCTTTCTTTTGTTACTTGTCTTCCTTGTATAATTTTTTTTTTTCTAATTCTTGAAACTTAATAAACAATTGTTTAATTAAGTGTTGGATCATTAGCAAAAATCAACTCATTCCCTCCATCTTCATTATCATCATTCACTTGTCCCACTAATCACACATTGCACTCATCAATGCCATTGAGTGTAGTAGGATCAATTTCATCTCTAATATTATATCTTTTAGCAAGTTGTTGGTTATACTTAATGTAAACCAAATCATGCAATTTTTTATGCTCTAACCTATTTCTTTTTGGAATGAATCTGCATTCAATAAGAATAGGATTCATTAGTTTCTTCCTACAATAAAATAGTAATGAAATGAGATATAGTCTACAATTATTACTTGCTCAAAAACACTCTAATTGCACTCACACCCTACACCCTGATACACTGCATGTCAAACTCAATATTTATAGCTAACTTCTACAAGTTTGGAACTTCTTGGCCATACATTTTTCACCATTGAACTACAAAACCAAAGGCTTTGACCTACAATTTAAATATTAAAACTTAAAACACTTAAAATAATAGGAGTTGTTTTCATAGTTTCTCACTAGGAGCTATGATTTTCCTATTTGATTCGGCAAACTTAGAATCAAAGTGACTACTAGCACTCTTATAAATTGGCAACTCTTGTAGAATTTTTTGTTGCACATCCTTATTTGGCACCAACCTCTTGATGCAATCATACAACCCATTAGTAACTTCCAAATCATACTCCAAATCCGGGTTGACTCTAGATGTAGTGGTTGATGAAATTGACAATTCCATCTATTATTAATGATTTCAAACACTTTTTGTACTTACTCTCATTGTTTTCAAAAAACTTTATAATTGCTTCTTTGGTCTTCTCCATTGCTTCATAGATATAGCCCATAGCTGGCTTTTTCTCACTATTAACATGTCGAAATTTTTTTACAAGAGGAGTCATAACTTTGAGAGTAAAAACCATATGATTCCAAAAAAAAGGCATAAGTACAATTTTAGTAGTTTCTCTCCCTTTAGCTTCCTTGTACAACTTGTTTTTGCTCCATTCATCAAAAGAAGACATCTTTCTCAAATTTCCTTTCTCTTGATGAAGCCTTTCTAATGATAGAAAAGAAGTAACAAATCTTGTAATCGCATGTCTTACTAATTCCCTTTTATTGGTGAAATATTTCATCAAACTCAAGATAGTACTATGACTATATATAAAGCCAACAAGTCTAACTCTCCTTTGAATTGTCTTGTTAAAGGAAGTTTTCCAATATCTACAAGCATAAGATCTATGTAGTAAGTTGCACATGGAATCCAATAAAGATGTGGTCTTTTCGCTTGCAACATCTTACTAGCCAACACATACTTGGTTCTATTATCTTTGATAACTTGAACAACATTGTGCTCTCCAATCTCCTCAACAAGGGAATCAAGTAACTCAAGCAGTTTTTCTCCTATCTTCACAAATTTAGAGCCATCAATGGACTTCACAAACATTACCCCTGCAGAAAAGTTCACCAAAAAATTAATTAGGCATCATTGTCTCCTATTAGTTCATTCATCTGACATAATAGAATAATCATGTATGCTCCATTGCTCCTTATGATTCTTTAACAACTCTTGAGTGTATTCCATCTCCATGTTGAGGAGTGGAACTCTAATTTCATGGTAAGGAGTTGACAAATTTTGACCATAAGCACCAATGACATTAATTATATCTTGAAAGCTCTTTAGTTTAACAAAGTTGAATAATAAGTCGGCTTGATACCAAAATCGAGCAATATATTGATGAACATTTGTCTTCAATTTTTTGTCATAAAACTCCTGGATGTTAGCTTGCCTGATTTTCTCTTTCTGTCTCTTATTTATTGCAAATGTTGGATCTCTATAGAATAAATCCATGTGCCCTCTTTTAGTAATATTGCTTCTACCTTTAACATTGCTAGTTGAGGTGGGAATTGAAAATTCATCTTCAGATGATAAATCATTGACCACATTTGAAAATTCAGAATTATATCCCTTTTCTTTCTGCCTAAGATTTTTCTGAAGTTCTTGTTTGACTTCCTTTGGGCACTTGCTACAAGGTGCAACAGGACCTTTTTTTTCCCATTAAGTGATATTTGGCTCGGGTGGTTCCTTCTTTCATAATCTTCCCACAACAGTTACAGACAAAAACATTCATGTCTGAATCATCAACGGGATAACAATACTTCTAACCTGGATCACTTCTGTTGGATGACCTTGTGCCTTGTTTAGTTGCCATGGTGACCTCTGGTACAGTTGAATAAAAGAGGTTTAAGAGAAGAAAAAAACAAAAAATAATGGTGTCTTGCAATGGCTGGAGGGTGGACTGTGGTTTGCAGCAGTGCTTGGAGTGAGGTTTGCAGTGGTTGGAGCTCCCTGCAGCAAGGTTTGTGGCGGCTTGTGGTGGTTGATGTTGATGACGAGTTCTGCAAATTATAGCAGCTTTAGCGCATCGTTTGTGATGGCTTCTGGTGGCTAGAGCAACGACTTCCAACCGTTGGAGTGACGATTTCCGGTGGCTGGAGTGTCATTGGCTTTTGATGGGGGGATGTTGATGACGACCTTCACAAAAGACGGCGGCTTGAGCGTGTTGTTCATGACGACTTCCGGTGGTTGGAGCAATGACTTTCGATGGCTGGAGCATCGTTGGCTTTTGGTGGGAAGACGACGACTTTTGTAGAATACAGAAGCTGTGTCATTTGCAGCTAACCCTAAAATCTAAAGTTTTGGGTTGGGTCGACTTCAGGTCGGGTCATACGACTTGACCTATTCATTTAAAACAAAAGGGGTTTCGAATTGGGCTTGATTGGGTTACATGACCTAAAAAGGTCATCTTCCTGGGTCGACAAACCCGTGTAATATGTTTTCCGCCATAGTTGTTGACAATGCCATTGCCATTGCACGAAAAGTGGCTGCCATGGTGTGCCATTTGAAATTCACCTTGCCACAACCATGCTATGGCGGCCAGAAGGATTTCTGCCACCGCCTCCGGCCATAGGTCTGCCATGGCTGCTATTTGACAACATTGACTGTAACTAATTGAGGTTAGTTAGCTTATTAATTGCTGAGTTAGCATTGTTGTAGCTTCTTCAAGACTCTTTCTTTGAGACTATGAAAATCTGAATTCGATTAATCACTTTTGGGTTAAGGAACAAAAATTCTCAGATTCATTTTCTCTTTTCTGTTTTCTCTTAAACACAAGTTCTATTACCTTCTTTCATTATAGAAGAACATGTGTTTATTAGGTGTGACAAACTGCAATTTCTTATTTTTTTTTCTTCATTGTGTTAGATCATCAACTTCAGCAAAAGCTTGTATTAGTCACTTTATTGTGGTATCTGAGCTGTGGAGTATCCTCACTGCCCTCAAGCTTGCTAGGGAGAAGGGCATTTTGCAGCTGTGGATTGAGACTGACTCTTCTCCAGCAGTGGATTGTGTTTTGAATAAACGGGTGCAGAAAGATGATCCTTTTGCTCCGCTTGTTGAGTCCATACTTGAGTTGATGACGGGAAATTTGACTGTTCGAGTTTCCCATTGTTATCGTGAAGCAAACAAAGTTGCTGACTGGTTGTCTAAATATGCGCATACTACTGAGGTTGGTCTTCATGTGCTCGATGTCCCTCCTCCTGGCTGTGTTAAATACTTAACTGATGACTCTACCGGAGTTCATAAACTCCGTACTGTACGAGTTAATGATTAATTGGGGGGCATGTTCCTCTTGAGAGTGTGAAAAGCTAATATGGCCATTTATAGATGGTTAAGATTAGTTTCAAGGAAAATCGATCTTGACTATTCATGTATATGGCTGATATTAATTCCTCACTCTGACTTGTCCCTTGTATATGTATGTTGACTGGAAATTTTTGCTAGGAAATCTACTAAGATGTTTCAGCCAGAAGATTAGCCTTTGTGGCAAACAAAGAAATGAGGTCTGTGGCTTTTTCATATGATAAGATCATGAAGAGAGGGAGACACAAAAACTAGGACCCTACTGGTTCGAGGGGGCTACAAAATTTGTAAGGGTCTTAGGTGTTGTCTTTCTCTCTCTTCTAATATTGTTTTGTGAAACTCACAGTATTCATTGCCAGCAAATGCCCTTTTTCTTTGTCTGCAAAATCTATTTTCCATCATTTGCTACTTTGATTAATTAATGAATTACAGTGATGCTTATGGTCAATGGATGGTGTACGCCCATATCTTTTGGCATTACTTTGGATCGAAAAACAGAGAGAGTAAACCATCCTAAACTTGGTTCTTTGCAAACAAGGTACTTCTATTTTTGGGAGGGCTGAACTAAGGGTATTTTATGACTAAGAATCATAGATTAATCTTTTTGAAATATTGAGATTTGAGATTCATTCAAAAGGATGGCATCTCCCAACATGTTTTTCACAAACGAGTTTGAGAATCGAATCCTTCATTACATGCTTAGAAGATATAGCTATCTGTCAACTGTCAGCTGTGCATGGTGGTTGCAAATAAGGTACTTTGAACCTTTATTTCTTTACAGTTAATTTTTTAACTCTTATGATTGTTTCAGTAGATCCTTTTGTTAAGAGATTAAATTTAAAGCTAATCTAAAGTATATTTTAAGGGTCAACTGCTCTTTAATATTATGGATTTAAAAATATGAAATAAACTTATTCTAATATCTGAGATAGAAAAATGAAAAGTAAAAAAAAAAAAGAACAAAGGCAAAGCCCATCCATCTATTTCCAGCTAAACAACATGAGCCATAAAACAGAAGCATGTATAGCGTAAAAACATAGGAACATTGTCCTTTGATGAACTAAAATGAAAATTGTCCATTTTATGGATGATTTCAAGAAAGGAATATGATTGATACCATCTCTATTTGTAGATAATATGAAATGATTTATGATGACAATGATTTATGATATTTATTTTGTTTTTAGTAATGTCAACAAGTCTTCAAGAAATATGTTCTTAATTTAAATTTGTAGAATTATAATTATATATTTATTATGTTTTATGAAATTTTATACACATTATATATTATATAAATTTAGTATTAAATATACGAATTCTATTTGTGCAACATAGCTGTCAAGATAATGAGACTCAGCTTGAGAAAAAAGAAAATAGGATGAAATTGCCGTCAGGGATGTCTCAACAAAAGACTCTTCCATGTTAAATTAGATTTCTTATATATATTCAAGTCATGTAATCTATTAATCCATAACAAACATACATTATTGAGAAGCTAATATGTTGTTTTCAAATTATTACTTTGCTAACAGCAGCTTCCAATTAAAACGTTTACTGCTCCATTATATTTCATTACGCATTAGACACTTTGAGATATTAGGGCGAAAATAAGTCTTAATCCCTTCCAAATTTAACTTTGAGTAATATCATGGTCCGGGAAACCTCAATTTATGTTAAATTTTCTTTTAACAATGTCCTTGTAGACAAGTTTGATTTTATCGATTAGGAATTAAAAATTTTAAATTATGTAAAAGAATTGAGTTCTGCAATTTAAATTCCCAAACTAAAAAAATAATAATAAATTATATGAATTCTCTCATTCCTTTTATGATATGTAGGAATTAAAGACAAATTTAAGGAGTTTACAATAATTCAAACAGTAGATTTTCTTGGTGGACTCCTTCATTTTATAACTATAATTTTTTTTTAATTTACTGTCTTGTATAATATCTGATATTTCTCCTTTTTACTCGTATTGTGTTTTTTTTTTTTTATAAATTATGCTTGATATCTTCTTTTGATTTTTTTAATTTTAATTTTTGTTGTCAAATAACAGTATTAATTGATGATATAATAACAACATTAAGAGTTTGATGACTAATTATTTTATCAAGAAATTTGACAAGATAATTATATATAATTTTTTTTATGTTAATTGTATTTTTAATATCTTATTTTTTTATTACATTTGTTAATGTTAGACATGTTGATAAATTATTAAACATAGTTAACTAAAAAAGATAACATAAGATTGTCTCTTTGAAAATATAGTAAATCATTATATTATTAATATTGTTACAATATTATTTAATGTTATTATTTAAAAATAATAATTAAAAAAATAGATAAATGTCAAATATAATTTGCAGAAATGGTGTCCAAGTGTTATACAAAACAATAAATTAATAAGTTTTATTTAGGATTACAAAATAATACATGCTGAGTGTAATTAATGCAAATTTTAGTCGGTATATATATTTTATTCTTAAAAAAAAAGTTGACTTCTTGAATGAAATTTTTTTGTATAATTTTTTGGACACAAGTTTTCGGAATTTGATATTAGCAAATTACAAATCTGTACCTCTGTCTTCCTTTCCTTTCACACACTTTCTAATTACAACAGTCACTTTTGTTTGCACACATGCGTTCCTTTGGTATGTTGACTTTCTCCACTGTTCTATTGAGCTTTTCCATTTCCTACTTTTCACACACCGCCGAGGGAGCAACCTGAGTGGTGTTTTGTAACCTTCTCTTTAGGCACTTGTTTAAAAATTTTGTGGCCTAAGATAATTTGTAGGGACTTAATACAATACTTGATACAACATGAATAATAAATCCTTATATTAATAATTTAATCTTAGTTTTGAGATGCAATTCATTTGTCGAAGTTTATAATAAAGTAATTTTGATATTTTCACTAAATAAGATGACTAAATCATTGAATTTATTTTATAAAATGGTTTGATCTCAGATAAAATTTAATCAATTTTAACTTTGAAAAAAATTCTATAGTAGCAACGATTACAAACATTGTCATAAAATATTCTATAACCAAAGCGTATATTTGAAGAAAAAGTCTAATATTTTGATATAGTTTAATATTTCTATTAGTGTTAATTTTCCTCCTAACATTTTTTGATATTTTTAATTTGGAAATAAATCAAGATTGTCAATATTAAAATGTTCCCTGAATTCAATTTGTTTTTCATGGTAGTTATTTTTTTTTCAATTCATTATCATATAATGTTTTAAGTTTTTGAATTTAAATAAAAAAACAACATATTTTCTTATTAAAAATTATTCAAATAGTTACAATATAAAAAATAATTTTGTTAGAGAATAATGTTAATTGTTAATGAAAGATATTCGAAACCACGACTTCTCTTTATCCTTTTCTCTATTCAACATCAAGTCAATCATATAAAAAAATAAATTTATTATTAAAAAAAAAAACATTAAATACATTACATTTGAAAAGAGTCATTGTAAAAATAAAATGGAGATTAAGGCAACAGTTTTAACGGCCTTCCACTCCCCATGATTATGCTTCTCTGCCGTTGAGCATACTTTCACTCCCCAACTCAGACAACAGTTCACGATCCCATCACAAAGGTTTAAAAAAGATAATATTCAGTTGGGAAAAATCTAATCTGGGCCTTCACGAAGCTCCACCAACTCGTAAACTTAATTCTTGAAACCTGTTTAAGGAATATATGAAAAACTTAATTATGGATTCTAGAACTATGAAAAATTAACTTTCAAAATTAAATTTTGAAATAATGAAACTAAATTTACGTATAAGAACATTATTAAAAAAACGACAAAATTTTTTTTGAGAAGCAGGTTGAATAATAATGAAACAAAAGGAATGCAAAAAATTCCCTGGTCGTTTCTGCATTTCCGGTTTATAATTGGACAATGCTTTTCATATCACAACCCAGGCTATACAATATTCACGATTTTTAATGCATGATTGAAGTATAACTGAAAATGAAAGTAACAGGTCTGTTCACTGTTATGTTGCAATAGTTTTAAAAAATTAATTAAGATGAAATAAAAATTTACATGTATAAATTTAAACTTAAATATCAATTTGATTCATAAAGACTTTTTTAATTTTAATTTGTGTTATTTTTTAAATAATGTCTTAACATTTTTAACATTTAGTAACTTATTATCTCATAAAAAATATGACAAAATAGTCATATATAATATTTTTTTATTAAATTATATTTTAAATTTTTTATTAATCAGTTTAATGTTATTATTAATTATTTTAAACAAATAAAATATTTAAAACATAATTTACTAAAAAAATAATTACACACAACTATCATATTCTTTGATGATGTAGTAAATTATTAAATGATAAAATTCATTATTAAGAAATCATTTAACGTTATTACTTGATAATATAAATTAAATAAAAAATAATAATTTTATAGAGACTAAATTAATATTTAAATTCTTTAATTAAAATATACCAATAGTATAATGTATAAACTTATCATTTAATTGTTGTCATAAATGATAAATTTATTGATCATTATATTTTAAAAATCATTCCTACAATAATTCACAGGTGTAACAATATTTACACTGACCGTATATGGAAATTATATTCATTTTCTCGGTTTTCCTTCTTTTTTTGCTGGGGTCAAGTGTACTAAAAGTTTGAAGTGACCAAAAGCTATTTTCTTAAAAAAAAGGGTACAATATTTTTGTACCATTTTTTTAGAGGGATTAAAGCATAGAGTACAATTGCTTTCCTTGAGTCGTCGGTTTTGAACTCGTTTTATGCGAGTTAAAGCCCAATACAATCAAAACTAGTTTTATCAAGTATCTCTTGGGGTTTAAACTTTAATATGGAAAATAAATAAAAAAATACTGCAAATCATAAGTACCCTAAAATATATGTTTTCAGTCAAAATAACTACCGTGAGCCATAACAAGATTTATACGCAGCCTTGTGTATGTTACCTCATGATGCACAAGCTGTTGAAGTTTTGCATTTCAGCCAATTATACTTTGTATTTCACTTTTATAGCTCTCTCAAACATAGAAATTTCAGTTTTTCAACATCTGAGAATGATCAATGTCTCCACATAATAAACGCGAACAGGAAAATGACAGTCAACAGCATTCCTGCATATTTGATCCATTGGTCGACTCGGTTTCGTCTCTCAATTAGCCTCAAAACAGAGTTTGATATCCCAACTGTATTGAGGACGTCCAATGCTTTTCTATGTGCACTCTGCACCAAGATATATGTCCAAATTAGAAGGTATATCAACAATGATATGACGGGATTAGTACTGCTTCATTAATTATGACTAGTGAATAGATGCTTAGGAATTAAACCATCAGAGAAAACCAATCTGGATGTTAAAATAGAAAACACCACTAAAACGGTAAAAAATTACACTTTCTTTTCAACAAAAGAATAAAAGAGGCAATGAAAAGTATTAAAACAAAGTGCGTGTTTGATTTTTGTTCAGTTGAACTGAACGTGAATCCAACAATCCCCTTCCTTCTCAGTTTGCGCATTGGAAAGTGGGAAATTTCTGTTTAACTGAGTTTTATCGGGTTTCCAAATACACCCTAAGCTTGATGCCAATGCTCAAGGCATGAAACATTATAAAAAATGTGTTTACTTTCCAAGATCACACTTTCATGGTATTGCCCAAAATGGATTGTTCAAGTGCGATGAACTCAATCTAAATGGAAGTAGCAAGAATTTTTCAAACTTCAATGGAAAAAGGGGACAGGAAAGTGTTAAATGTTTAACATCTGAAACATAATATAGCATAAAATGAACGCAAAATAGAGACAGAAAGCAGAGATTTTTCATAATTATATCTAATGTAAATAACGACCTAGTGAACATGTTTAAGAGGTCAACTTCTGAAACAGAAAATGGCATAAATAGAACAAAAAATATAGACAGAAAGCAAATATTTTACTTAATTAAATCTAATGTTACTAATGAATTGCTGCCTGCTGAACTGCAGCAATTTAATCAATTACCATCTAAATTTGCTCGGTAGAGAAACTACTTTTTCAGCCTAAAAACATACATAATATCTAACCTGTCACCCATAACCAAAAAGAGATTATTCTAGCTAAACTACAGCATAGAAATGTTGTCATATCCTTCCATGCAGCTATTATGTTATTGGTAGAAGAATGAAAGCAGAAATGAAATTACCTTCAAGCGTTCTCTTTGGCCATGTATTGAAGAAAGGATGGCCTCCCCAAGTGCATTTGCATTTTCCAGTTCCCGAGAAGAAGAGCGAACCGACTGTAATGCTTGTGCCTCCTCATCATAAATTCTCAAAACATGAGCAGAATCCCCATTCTAGCAATTTTGAAATGAAGTTGTTATTAGCAATAACAAAAAAAAAAAAAAAAGCCATTAAACTAGAGCATGGTAGCAACAGCATACAGCTCGCCCCAACAGTTCTGCTCTCTCATTAGCTTCTCTCATACGTTTCTGATTCCGTGAGTTATATTTGTCCAAACTTGCTCTCAGAGATTCAGCCTCTTCAGCTATTTGTTCCACTTTTCTGCACAAGAAAACATAATACCCTTTAATGAAAAAGCTCAACTAGAATACTGCAAGTCCAGTAACAGAACCTGTGACATATAACATATATAAACATAAACAGAAGAAACAATAGATCTTTTGTTTCATATAAATGAAAAATAGCATATAGTTATCTGTGTAACAATTCTACATAATATGACTAAATCAAATAACAAAGACAATTTAAGAGAACATGTCCATTAATGTTTTGTGGGGGACTCCACAATTCTGAAGCTACTGTAGATCTTAACTAGGATCAAAGAATATCACTTTGGCAAAGTTCAAGGAAAACAATTGGGATATAAGTTATAGTCCAAACTATTGAGATTTCAACAGTGAAATGGTATGTAAAATTATAAATGATTTAAAGCAAAATGTGGTTTAGTTTTCAACTGGAGGGAGAGGACAAAACAAGGTTAATATTGATGTGAACCTGTTTCATTTATTTAAAGGAAAGGAGAGAGTTTTCTAGAAATGCAACAAAGATAAAAACAAATTTATGTAGATGCTCTTATTGCTCAATGAACACTGTTGCAACAGAATGAAGCTGAGGAGAAAGCCAGGAAACTACACACACACTTCACTCAAGTTCTCATTATTTCTAACAATGATAAATTGACAAGTCCTAATTGCTAGTTTATATCTGAGTAAATTTAGAAACTAATGGTTTCCCTCCCTCATAAGTACTAATCCTTGTAAATCACTACATAAATGAAACTTCCTACTTGATATTAAGATTCACAATACAGCTCTGGAAACATGCATACATCAGTTAACAACATATGCCAAGTCTAGCTTTGAGTGCAGATTCCAGAATTTACAATAACATAATATCGATCACAAATTGCAATCATATAAAATCTAACATGCCAAACACTTTACTGAAATCCACTATAACAATCCATAAAAAAAAAAAATGCTAAACATGCACTTCAGAAACAGAAATGGAGCAGCATAATACAAAATTCCCCTAAGCCCCCTCACTTGAAAACACAGGCATTCACCTCTAAGCAAGCAAAATTAATCATGCACCGAATTTCCCTCAAAACACACCAAACGCTTTCAAATTTACCCCTGCGTTTTGAATAATCAACAATCCATAATCCCTTACAGTTATCTATTCCACCTCCCAAACAATACCAACAAGTAACACTACTACAGCATTTCGCATTAAATTTGAATTATTCCTTTGATTCATTTCAGAAATGAAATCGTCAACATTCATCTACAATTCAGAAAGCGCAATTCCGAACTCCAACAATCACAACGCGAATCACCACGCACAAAATCATCGAAGCAATTTCATCAGAAACACACAATTATCCTCATAAAAACAACCGACTCAACGCGATCGAGATCGAGATCTCAATCGCGTCGATTTCGATTTCGATTTCGTTCGATTCACCTTTTCCAGAGATCGCGATGAGGTTTGGCGGCTATGGATCGCCAGAGGCGGTCCATCTCGACGCAAAGAGATTGGATCTGAGTGATGTCCTTCTTCACGGCGAACGATAGCTCGGAGTCGGCGCCGGAAACGGCGGCGGCAGCAGCAGAGTACTCGAGGCGTTCGAGACGTTCGAGGCCGTCACGAGACCTAAGCAAGAGCTTCTTTGCGGATTGGTGAATCTCCGAGAGCGTTCCTCCACCTCCTTCCATGGCGGCGACGGCGATGGTTACGGTGGCTGTGGCTTCTGAAAATTAATTCTCCGAGAGAGACAGAAAAAGAGAACGTTTTCAAGGTCACCGGAAACAAAGCAAAATAAACCGTTGTTGTAGGTTGTGATAGTTTTTGTGATCAATGATTTTCAGTCTTTCCAGCCATTTATTTTTTTATTTACTAATAATTTGCATGCGCTATAGATATAAGAGCGTAATTTTTATGAATAGTTATTCTACCAGAAATTACAGTAAGTATGATTTTTAGGATAGTTATTTTAAAAATTAATAAATTAATAAATTAATAAATTTATTATATATAATAACTTAGATTAAATTGTAGTTTTAATTTTTTATTTGTAATTTATTTCTCTTTATTTTTTTTCATAATTCTAGTTTTTGTATTTTAATAATTTATAATTTTGATCAAAATTTTAATTT
>JAMLFT010005969.1:0-16773 GCA_026544285.1 Pachyrhizus erosus
AAAATAAAAAAATATTATATTTTATAACTATCAAAAGTTCATTTAAACCTTCTAATATATATTTTTTCACTCTAATCTCTATAATACTATATTCATTTTGAAATAGCGCATTTGAAAATCAGTTACTTGGATCATTTGCTTTTAATTGTTCACATTTATTCCTTACAGTTATTCAATTGTTCGAAATTCTATCCAATAATTAACAGAAAATCAGAAATATAACAGAGGTGTTGCGTATAACTGATTTGTATAAAATACGAGAAATATATAAAATATTTGAATAAAAATAAAAAAATTAAAAATTCCTTTTTTTTTCGTTATTCACTTAAATATATTTTTCGCTCACCTAGTTATACAAGTCAATGAAATTTTAGAGTAAGTGACTTAATTTGAATAATTAAAAATCGATAAGGATTAAATGTGAATTATTAAAATTAAAGAAATTAAAATTACATATAGACTAAATTACTGAGAGAAAACATGTAATTAAGTTTATAAATTTTAATAAATTTTAATATCAAAATTTCAAATTTAAAATATTTTATAATGGAATAGTCCACTCTTATGAACTCAGGTTCTCATTCTTCTAAGCAATATAATATCTTTGCATACTAAACTTTTCATACGGTGATGTTCGTGTCATCTTCATTTTGTAATACATGTTTAATTTGAGCTTAAACATCAAATTAAATTAATATTTTTTACTTTTAATTGATTGCCTAAGAAAAACTATAACTTTCTTAATAAGCACTAATCAATATCAAAATAATATTTGATCAATTAAATTAATGTTAAATATTTTCTAAAATTAAAAATATCAAACAACTCATTTTTATTTTTAATTTATATTTTTATTATCATTAAAATGATATTGTCTTATTTATTATCATTAAGTGTATATATATATATATATATTTCACATTTTACATGTTTTGCAAATATCTGTAATATGAACAAGGTATTTGCTAATAATTCTATATCAAGTTTTAGGAATGGCGCGTTACGTATCGTTACACCCCAAAAGTTACTATATAATATATAATTTTCAAGAAAATATTACAACTTTTCTCATTATATATATATTTTTTTTTTTTATTTTTTAACTTTTAAAAAAAAAATAAAAATCTACATTGACTCTTTCAAAAAAATTATCTAAATTGAATTACTGAAAATAAAAATATAATTACTCTACCCTGCTACATATAAGAAAGGCAATCCAGGAAAGTTTGACCTCTAATTAACATTTGAAAGGTCTTTGTGAACCCGCCATGATGAAACATAAAAAAAGTTAAATTATTCATTTAATTTTTGTAGCAGTTTTCATTTTAAATGTTAGTTTATTCATGAAAGTATTATAAGTTTTAGTTGTTGGACATGTATAAAAATTAAGTTTTCGTTCCTACAATTATGTTACTGAGGATAAAATGAAAAATTAAAAAAATAAAAGCTTATAATTAATTTTTATTTTAAATTATTTCATATAATTTATAAAATAAATTATAAATTATTAAAATATATTTGTATATTAAATAAATTTATTTTTGTCAAATTATCTTATAAATTAATCAAAGTAACTTATAACTTATTAAAATATCTTATCAAACACATTTTAACACGGCAAAACCTTCCTAAAATGTGAAACAATGTCAAAAACTTTTTGGTGATATAAAATCACTAAAAGAAAAAAAAAATTCATGTCCTCATTTTATAACAGTTTTATACCCACTAAAGAATTTTGCAGCGATTTTACAACAGTATATGTGTTAACGATAGGAATTAAAACTTACTAATTTAAAGTGGGTTGGAATAGATAGATATAAGGAATTAAGTTTGATTCTTGTCACTTGATAGGAATTAAAACTTACTAATTTATGTATGCTTAAGAATTTGCATTTACAATTTTCTGGCACAAGAACTAAAGCTTATAATAAGAATCACTAACTGTAAAAACTACGTAGCACGTTTAACATAAATACAATAATCATAATAACCTATGTCAATAATGTGAATTTTAATTCTCTGAAAAAGTACTATCCTATTAACACTAAAGGCTGCAACAAAAATTTCTTATTCTTGCTTTCACTCAGAAGTGAGGATTCTGTTTGCACTCAGTGGCACACGAAGTACAGGATTTGAATCCCTTTGCTGGTTTTTGAACTTTAATACAAAAGTACCATGATTGAAGCCAGGGCCTTCATGAATTCGAATTTATGCCAAGCAAAGAATTTTGCACCAAAATGGCATTGGGGTGCTATTAAAATTATCAACACTCAACAGCTACTAGAAGCAGGGAGACATGCGGCCACTTGAGTCAGATGAATTAGCAATGTGATTGATATATCGTAGTATATGATATTAAAGTGGTGGGGTGCATTGTATATATAAGTTGGTCCAATGTCATAAGCACCTCATTTTCATCATTAACACAAAGATACTACGTTTTTAGCTAAAGAGAATAGTCGTTGGACTCTATTAGTACCTTTTCATGATCCCTATGCAAATTCTTCTTAAACCCAAAATTCTGGCCTTAAAGCCTGATGGGACCGTCAACTGCACATTGTTCTGTTATTTAATGCTCCCTATTTCACAATCCAATCCAATTAGATAAACCTTATGGGTCCAATAAGATAAATCTGATGGGACTTTCAATTATTTGTGGTTGAAATTGTGATTGTTATCTTTTTTAAAATCTCAATACACCTGTTAAGCAACTTCACTTGATTCAATAGTTTTAACATGAATCTAACATGTTAATGGAGTTTATAATACAATTCTATTGCTTGGAAGATTTGTTGGGATTCAACATGGAGGATAAACCTTTGTTTGTTTATTTATCAAACATGTAAGAAATTTATACAAGTGTACCTTTTCTTGTGCGAATAATACGTTGTTATTGGTCAGCAGGGCTGCAATTTATATCTAGTAATGATTTGAAAGTTGAAGGATATATGATGATGAGATGGGGCAGGGCTGCAACAACCGTGCAAAAACAAAAGGAGATTCAGTATTTGGACTAGAAGGTTGTGTCTGAATTTAAGAATAACAACTATCCCAATTGTACGTGCGAAATTATGCAAAGTTATGATTCTATTTGACCAATAATATAATAATATGTATAATTTGGTATCTACACTCATTGATTAGTCACCACTATGTATGTCTTTGCTGCTTCTAAGACAAGTGTAAATTGGACAAGAGCTTGCTTCCGCACGGAGGAAAAAAAAAAAAAGCAAGGAGTTCCCCAAGTGTGGTCACCACCATTTCCTTTTCAACACACCCAATTGGCCATTTTTTATAGGTCAAAGCTACAGTATAGACCATACGGTTCTAATTGGGTGGGGTGATTAGCAAACCGTGAAGAATTAAAAAGGTATAATATGATGGGACAGAACTAAATATATGTGTGTGACAAAGCAAGGGACAAGACTAATTGGAGAATGATTCCATCTCTTCTCATAGGAAACAACTCATTTCATGGAAGACATGGAGGCATAGTACTGTTCAAAGATGGTGAAACAACCACCCAATTGAGCAAATATCAAGTTTGCTTCCTTGTTCAAGTTTCAAATATGGTTTTAGTGGAATATTTGATTATGAGCACCAACACAACAAATGTGTAGACACTAAGGGGGACTTAATTTGACTTGAAGATGACATATCAATCACAATGTGCTTGACGCATAAAGTTGGTTTTCAACAATTTCCTATTCTTGGATTAAATGAATTACATGTGGCAAACTTCACAATATCATTGGTGGTTTATTTAACAGAGAAAAACTGCAACAGAGAAAGGTAAAAAGGGAATAGGGAAATACATAATTATGATTTGAATGTGTAGTCCTGGAATTATGTTTTAGATAAGAAGAAATAAATTTTAGTCTAAGAGATGAAAGAATCCTTTTTATGTTCTTTCTCTTTCTAATTAAAAAAAACTATTTCAGTTAAAGATTTTTCTTCTATAAAATTTTCAAGATCCGATAAATTACCAACTATTTAATAATTACTTGCAGTGGAATTCTATATTTTAAGTTATTAATGTGAGATTTTTTAAATTCAAATCCAAATCATGCAATTTCCATTGATGAAAATCAAACAAATTAATTTATTTAAAGATTTTCAGCAAATAAAGAATTTAACTGATAATTATTCACTTCTTTCCAAAAAAAAAAAAAAACAGAAAAATTGCACTAGTTTCATTCATCGGAATTCTACAACATTGTAAAACTGGGCGGTGAGAAGTTAATTTTTTTATGATCTTAAAAATAATGTTTAACTTAAAATAATAAGGTACGGAGTCCTATAGATTTCTTTTAGTTTAACAATATTGTAATAGATTATAATTGTTAAAAAAAATTGTGCATATCATCATCACCTTGAAATATTCTTCATGGAAGGGAGTGGTAGAGTTTGGTTTAGGAAATAATCCTTTCTAGATTCAACGATAGAGAGGAGAATGAACAATTATCAAAGCCCTAAATCTTTGGGACATGTTACTCACGGGGGCATGCTTTTACTAACAAAAGATTCCACAGAAGCTAACACCACACTCAAAGTGAATAAAATAATAATAATAATAAAAGCACACACTTATCTAAATTAGGAGTCGGGTTAGTGTTTAATTATATTCATAATAATTGACATCATTGTTTTAATCCATAGTGGGATGGACCTATACGTCGGCGTGTATTTGTACCATTTTATCAAATAAAAAACCGAGAGAAATAAATAAATAAGGTAGACTTTATATTATATGTATATCTAAAACTAAAATAATATGATTAAAAAATTAAAATATAAACTTCAAGATGTAAATTCTTTTTGTATGTCTAAGATATAAGTTCTGAGTGTTTCTTTTATAGATTTTATTGAATTAATTGTAATTATTTTAATCCAATATGTTATCTTTTTACACGTGGTGTTAGCTTTTATCTTTTCTGATTTATTGACAAGACAAAGTGCATGGGATTCGAGCAAAATTGGAACATAATGAAACACAAAAGATAGGCACACGTAGTTCCAAGTTTCGAAGTCCATTTGAGAATCGGCCATTTCGAAAAGGAATAAACATGGAAAAGAACAGTTTAATTTGAACATTGATTAATGGTAAATGATAGTATATCACATTATATAAATACTTATGCAGTACTATATATATTTTTTATAGATATTATTATTTTTAGAGGTAACTCTACTTCACGTAGGGTTGGATATTGAATATGAGAAACTCCTTTAATGAGAATATGACCTTTATTTTCAACATGTTACAAGAGATCAGTTCTATCTGCTAAATCCAAGACCTTTTAATTAATGCTTGATTTAATTTACCAATGTGACGTAAATGAAATATACAAAAATAAAATGGATATTTTTTAAACATTGCGGTGAAGACAGAACGATAAAGCAATCAAATAAAGGGTTAAAATAGAGTATCTCTCCTAAAGTTTGGAAACGAAAAGAAAGCTAGAACTGGTTCAAAATTTGAAAAGAACGCCCTACTGTTATGAAGATGAAAATTGACGTAAAGAAAGGAAAGGGTAAGCATGTATAATGAAGAGAAACCCAAGAATGGAAACAAGAAAAGCCCCATCAATAATTAATCAGTGACGATTCAGGAATTCAAAGTGAGTGGGAGGGAAAGACATATATTATTAAATACAAAATGAGGAAAAGGGAGTAGTACTCTAAACCACAAATTTCTTTTTTGGTGTATAGATATAGCAAGTGCCTTAAGTGAAGTGGACCTAGTGAAATGATTAAGGGTGTGGTTGAACTTGAAATGTTGCATATATCAAACTTAGTTTTGGGGGAGTCACTGATGTGAATTGATGCTACTTTGTGGCTATATGTTGCTGCATATAATAATAGTGTGGGACGTACGCCGCCGAATGAGGAAGCGCCGTATATCATGAATGATGGGGGAAGGTCGCAGTTCCACTTAGCAGATAGAGTTTTGTTATTTATTATATGGGTCAAGTTTTGCTACCTGCAATTCAGGATTCTCATATTTAAGGCACAAATTTCTTATTTATAAGATAATTATATTTATTATTTATTATTAATATATTTAATTTTATATAATTAAATCAATTTTTTTATTAGATTATTAAATAAAATGTTATGAATTTAAATGAATAGATATTAATATTGGTTCATTAAAAGGTGATAGAAATATAATAGATTAATATATTATAAGAAAATTATGATTTTCAATATATCAAGACAATATATGATTTTTCTTTTTTCATCTAAAGTGTTATGAAGATTTCATTGAAGAATATAGGAGATTTTGGTTAAAAGAAAATTATAATGTCATTATTTTTGATGAATTATTGTAAAGATCTTATAATAATTATTAAATAATATTTAAGTTATAAATTAATTATAAATTTAAGTATTTCATCTAATTTTTAATAATTAAACATGTTGTAGATTCTAGGATTATTGGTGAAGTGTTCTAAGATTTGTACCTATAAATTTTTAGTTTTAACATAAAAAAATATAAAAAAAATACTAAAGTAAGAATTAAAGACTAAAATTCCAACAACAAAATCTTCAATAATGTAATTTCATTCATATTATACATATAAGGAACTATGCTAAGAATAATTCTATATTTTTTATTATTTATTTTTAAAATTTTAATATTTTAATAAATAACTAATTTTAATTATTAAATTTTAAGAAAATAAATTATAAGATGAAGAATAAGTCTAAAAAGGTTAATTTTTATCTTTATTATTTATTTTCTTGATATTTAATGGTTCTAATGAATAATTAATCTTAATTCTTATATCTCAAGAAAATAAATTGTGAGAATAAGAAATAATTCTTGTAAAATTACTTTTGAAGTAATTTAATTTTTTCTCTCTATAGAGAGAAAAGTAAAAGAGGAATCAAATTATTCCGTAAGTAATTATAAGGGAGTTACTATTTATCTTCACCATTTATTTTCTTGTATTTCAAGTCAAATTGAGTTATTCATTAAAAACATTAGATTGCAAAAAAAAAAAAAAATGAAAGATAAGAATGATGAGTAACCCCTTAAAGTTATTTTTGGAGTAATTTGATATTTTCTTAGTATGTTTGTGTGTGTGTATATCTTTATGTGTGTCTTTGTATTGAAATTGATGTAGCATTGATGAATTTTAGCATGAACTTGCTATAATTAAGAGCATCATGATCTCCACAAAAGTGACATCCAATCACAAATAAAGTATACTTTTAATATTATACAATAGTTCTTTAAAATTTTAAGTGTCGAGAAATTTAATTCAAATTTTCAAACATCAATACATGTAGGTGAAAAGTTAAGATGTGTGTTTCAAGAAGTGATAAATGTATCTCGATTTTTGGGAAACTTTACTGTCATTTTAAGAGTTAGGTGAAAAGGTGAAATAAATAAAACTCATGAGTCTCTTATATTGATTAGGTCATTGATCTTTATTATATACTATCCAACCCAAGAAAAGGGGTCACCACTTTAAATGAGGAAAGTCTTATAATTGAAGGAATTTTGTCAAATTTATCTTAAAAACTTATAATTATTTTTAAGATAATAAATATTTATTTATATGTCTTGATAAATGTAGAAAAAAATTATAAAATCAAGTTAAATTTATATTTTTTGTTGTTTCTATTTATGTTGTTACTATGTGTGTTCATGTCCTTTGATATTCATTGTATTTAAAGGAAAAAAAATTAACATAAAATATTATAAAATAATAAAATTATACTATATAGCCATTTGAAAATAATACTATAGTATATATTTTTAAAAAAAATTTAACATACATCCTTAATAATTAGGTAAATTGCTAAATATTCTCCTTAGATAGATGATCCTTTTTATGTCCATCATCACCAAAACCATTATGTATACATGTAAAAATAATAATCTAATAAAAATTATAAATGGATTGGACAGTCTATCGTTCTATTGTCATCAACCTATAGCATTAGAGTGTATATTTATATTACTGTTAACAAAGTCAGTCTAATTGATAAAGATCTTTTAATTTTAGAAACGTTTTTTAAGTTTAGAGATATACTTTTAGATGAGTTCTCAGAACTCAACTTATCTAACCTTTTAATTAAAAAAATCGCATATTAGTAAGTGAATAAAGCTAGGTAATTGTAATTTAGAAAAGAGCAAATTACCATCAAAATAGTTTTTAATTGCATGTGATGATAACTTATGGTGAAACGTGAAACTATTTTCCAAAGAAAAACACTAAATCAACATTTAGCAGTGGGAAAAAGGTATAGTAAAATTCATTTAGGTATGTACCTGGATTAAGCAAATCTATATTATATTCTGCAGTTGCTACTTGTTCATGTTTGGGGCATAACCATATCAATTCAAAATTTACAGATAGTGTGGAGAAACGAAAACTAGTTGTGGCAGCACGACTATGGGGCAAAAAAACATTAAATTCTTTAGTACTTTCATAACAGAACATATACCTTGTTCTAGTTGTGGCATCAACTATTGAATTCATCTCATTCCTACTATCAATTATTTCAAAATTAACTACAAAAATATGTAGTCAAACCAATAAATTTGAAAAGGGTGAAATTTCAGTTGTTCTCATAACTCAAAGCTTAAAATTAATACCATCAAATAACACAGTCAATATAAACAAAAAAGATTCACAAAAGGAACGAAATCAAATTGTAAAGCACAAAGAATGCAACAAACAAGCTAACTCCATAGACCCATTTCTCTATTTCAATGAAGTACTAATAAACCTCTACAATGTTTCTCATACAATAATCTCATGTCCTTAATTCGATATAATTAGATATGACAGATTGTGACTCTTAATCAAAAGATAAGTAGAGAGTTTTATTTGTCTAAAATTCTACTGATTATTCTATGAAGGGGGTAAAGGGAGCTAAAAGTCAAAACACAATGGCTAAAACTTTTGTTGCAGAAACTCAAAGAACAACACTATATAATACACATGGTTTACACACGAAACTGTACGAATTTCCACGTACGGCTAATTTTCTTATTAGTTCTAATAAAGAAAGAGTAATTGTGAAAGGACAAAAATCACTCAGATTATTAGGGATATAATTAGTTTGAAATTAGTTGCTATTAGTTTATTAATCACTTTTACTCATTTAATCAAATAGTAATTTATTGTTCTTTCAGTTCTGTTTTCTGAGTCATGTTTTTTAACATGGTATGAGAATGATACCACTCACTCTAAAAAAGAATTGTTTGACTGGAAAGAAGTCATTTAGGAGATTTTTATTTTTTATTTTTACAAATAATAGTAGTTTAGAAGAGAGAATTGAGAGAAATCTATTAACTATTTTTCTATCAATAGTAATTTGTGAGAAATTTTATTCTTTGATGTATAATGGTGACAATAAAATTTGAATACAATCTCACACAAATTACCTAAACTCTTATCACTAAATCAGTTCTGGTGAATTATTTGAGAGAAATTTCTAACACACCTTTTTACACAATTTCCTCCACATATGTCATACTATCTAATATTCGTCAAACTCAATACAAGTTTCCTTTATTCAGCTATTTTACAATTATAAACGGACACCGTAAGTTAACTAGATTAGTCATTAAATTATTTTATTTTATATCTGATAGAGAATATCTAACAAGATCAAGGACTAAATTTTATGAGGTCCATATTATGAAAAAAAATGTAAAATAGTTGAATAAATGTCATTATCTTGATTCTTTTTTAATTGTCAGAATTTAGAAAGATTTTTGCTTTTATTTATCAATTATTTTCAAATTTTAAGATAATATTAATTATTCTATTATCAATTATATTTTTACTTTTCATTTAATATTTAATTAAGTTAAATATATATATTTATTGTGAAGTAAAGATAAAATAAAAATAAAAAACCTCGTAATTATTTTACTAAGATCAATATTTTTTGTATTTTTTTACTTTTATATAAAAACCTTAAAAGATAGATAAAATAAAATAAAAGGAATAAATGCTACCTGAAGCCTTGCGGAATAAGTGTTTTTGTGACATTTATTGCTATCTTGGAACTAATGTGAATGTTTGTTTGTTTTCCTACAAATCCAATCTTTTAGAGTGGTCCCTTTTTCTGTTTTATATGATATTTTAATAAAAATAATTTGTTTCAAATGACTTGTTATTTGATAAAATTAATAAAGTATTAAATATTTTTTTATAAAATATCCTTAATAGGAGTAGTTGTCATTGTGTAATAAATGAAAAAATAATTAATTAAAAAATAAAAAAACTAAAATTTATATTATATTTTTTAAAAATTTAAAATATTAATTATATTTTTTTAATACATATATTAAAACTTTAAACTTTATATAAAATAGAATAGAACTAGGAAACGAGACCCTTATTCTTATTTTCAAAAGTCAAGCAATAGAAAGTAGTGAAAAAGAAGTATTAAACAGACAATATTTGTGGATTAATCTTGCCATCTTGGATGTATGTTTACATTGAGAAAATTGTGATTGTAGGGTAGCTTGTAGTTAATGATTTTCTAACATGAGGTGAGTTTTAGTTTTTATTTAGTATAACACTTTAAGTGAAAAGAGGTTATAATATATTGTTATATTATAAATTTGAATAATTATTTTAGAGGGTGAAATTTTGATTTTCACTCTCTCAATTAACTTACTTTTTATATTCTTATTCTATTTTATAGTGATCTTCACACGCAGCTTATAAAAATGAGATTAGATTTGTAACATATTACAAATTATTAATTTTTATTTTTAAATTATTATTCTTGTTGTTTTAATTATCTTCAAATTCAAATGTAAATTGAATCATATTTTATTTTAAATTACTATGATTATATTTTAATTTTAATTTGATTTGTTAGAAAATATAATATAATAATTTTAATTTATATAATTAAATTAGTGTATATAAAAAAACTTGGTGCATTTGCAGAGGTTATAAAATGATTGGTATGAGATAAATTCATAGATTGGATTCAGTTTAATTATTGCATAAAAAAATATAGATAATATAATTTCAGTTACTAAACAAATCATGTTAGCAGAGACATTAATCCAAGAAAATATAAAGAAAAGAAATAAGAGTGAAAGAGATGAGTATTCTAGTATATGACTAACCTATGATTAGAGATGGGACATGATGAATTTATGTTAGAATTTTGTGATCTAATTTGAGGATCACATCATAATCTCGTTACAGTGTTGAGACTACCTAACTGAATGATAGCTCTAATAATTCAATGCTAGGCTGCCATGAACTGTTCACGTTGAATTTGAGATGGGATCCATTTTTGTATTCATTGTTCAACACAACACATGCATATAAAACCCATGGCACAAATAAAGGCTTTCTAATCCATGTCTTTTCGTCCTCAACATAATATTTACCATTTCTTTTCTTCAATAACATAATCTTTAGCTTTGAGAATTGAAACAAACAATCCATTTTGTTTTTTTTGGTAAGGAGGAAGGGCAGGGCCACTAGACAACGCTAACCCATTTAGTTTTTGTGTGAAAGTTAGATAGGCCACCATTTAGTTCAACCAATTGCCCATAGTTCTTTTAGGGGCCTTAGTCCATTCGAATTCACAATTGTTATTTATACTTTCATATTTATTAATATATGCTTTTTTAAAAGTATTTTTTTTATAAATTACTTTTTGAAATGTGTTAAAATTTCAATACATCCAAAAATGTTTTAATTTTAACATTTTAAAAAGTAATTTTCAAAAGTGTTGAAAATTTAATATATTTAAAAAAAAATAATTTGAAAACCAATTTATAAAAGAAGAAAACAAAAATGGAGTACCAATTATTTTTAAATCTCTCTATTGTTATATCTTGATATACTCACTTTTTTTCATTTCTGCTAAAGAAATCCTAACAAAAAAAATATGAAATTATAAAATTCTAGAATAAGTTGCAAGAACATCAATCCCGTGGATACATCAACACTTCAATCACAATTATAACAAATCTTTCAAATGAAGTAAAAATAAAACATTTATCTAGTTTTCCAATGAAGTTTCTCTTCTAGTTGAAAAACAAATTTTCAAGTTCTTTGCGATTATGACATCACCGTTATAGACTTTTTCAAATAGTACAAAAGATTGTCTTTTTAAAGACAATTGATGTCGCATCCCCACCTGAAAGTTGGCTTCTAAAAAGTACATTTTGAAATGTATTAAATTTTTAACACCTCCAAAAATTACTTTTCGTAATGTGTTAAAATTTTAACACATTACGAAAAATACTTTTCTAAAATTTTAACCTATTTTGAAAAGTAATTTCTAGAAAAAATATATTTTAGGAGGAAAATATAAGGAGGTATATTGATAAAATTAGGAGGTGTAGAAAACAATTGCCTTCAAATTTTACTAAAATATTTCGCAAGTTTTGTGTATGAAAGTTATATTTGTCGTTCCACCCAATAAACAAAAAGTTGACCTTTTCTTTCCCAAGTATTTTTCTTCAGAGGCAATCTAGTTCGAGATACAATTGGACATAAGATGTAAACACCTTTTCTAATGAGGAATTAAACCTTGGTTTACCACATTGTAAATGTCAATGATGATTTCAAATCATAAACACAATTTCTTGATTAATTAACATTTGCTAGGTAAATTTTTTTTCTTGGTTCTTAACTATTATTGATTCCTTTTGTCATTTTTGGGTGTTTCAATGTTAATTGTAAAGCTAAATAACTAATTAAGAAATCAATTTATTAATGATATGTTAACTCTGTTGCTTGTGAACTTAGTAAATATTGTTACATAACTAGTTGTGTTAGTTTATTAACTATCCATGTAAAATCTTGACAACTAATTATGAAAATATTTAACTAATCACATGTTATTTGTGTATTCTAATTATTAATTTTGAGTTTATGGAAAATGCCTTACATGCTTACATATTTTGACATTTATCTTATATTTTTGTATGACTTGAAACTTTATTTTAATCACTTTTAGGTTAATCCAACTATTAATTTAAAGTAGATTTAATGTTTCTAATCCATTAGGAATGTTGTTATTATTTTTATGTTTTATTGTAGGAAAAGAAGAAAAATTGAAGGATTTTGAGTGAGAGTCGTTGGAAGATCAAGCCAAACATCCTTAGAAGCAGATTTTGAATGCCAAAAGTCAAAGTTGTTCCTCTATGCTTGCTACCTTTATTAGGACGAGCTTAGAAAATTTGAGGTTGTGCTTGAGAATGTCAAATAGGTGTCTGTGTTGTTGCCAACTTGAGGTTGAGCGTTGGAAAGTTTAGACTAAGCATGGAAACATTTGAGTTATACCTTCAATGATTTTTTTGTTTAGCTAACAGTGAAAAAACTTGAGACTGAGTATAAAAGTGTTTATGTGACTTTAATGATGCTTAACAAAAAGAATATTATTAACCTAATTGAGGGGAATTTTGAGACACTTGATAGACTTTTTTTGGACTTGATGTGATAATTGGAGTGCTCTCCCTTTTGTTTCATGACTTCTCCGTCAAGTTTATTCATTTTTGTTTCTTCTTTCTATAAGTAGTTAAATACATCCATGTTAGAATTTTATGTAACTAGTCAACTCTCATGTAGATACTCTAAGTTATTTATTTAAGTTTATAGTACAATATTATTGTTTTTCTTTTATGCTCAATATTTTCTTTGAATTGGTCTTTGATAATTATCATCCATACTTGTGAAAATTGCAATATTTAGATGTAATTATTTAGTATCTCTTATGCTTTTGGGTTTTGCTTGTATTCAATCATTGATAAATAAAGTTTTTAGAATGAAATTTGAGTTTTTTTATTTTTTGCATTTGATATCTTTTATTTTTGGTGTTTTTAAGGAAAAATACTAAAAAACTTATAAGAAGGAGATCAAATGATCAAGAACTGATAAACTCTTGTTTAAGTGAGACCAATTTGGTTCATTTATATCCTTGCTGAAAATGAGAATTTGACTTTGTGTTCGCTCAAGCGAGGTCTCTTTGACTCTCTTAAGCATGACCTTATTGGAAAACTCATTTTGTATTTATGTTCACTTAAGTGGAGTCACTTAGGCTCGTTTAAGTAAGATTGTGTTGAAAATTATTATTTGCCTTTAATCTTGCTTAAACGAGACCATTTAAGCTCACTTCAGTGAGTCTCTATAACTTATAGAAAAAAACCCAAATTTAAAAGTGTAGAGCACAAAAAATAGATTATGAGTTTTTGCACCAGAAAGTTTAGGGTTAAATAGAGTTGGTGACAACTTTCATACTTTTGAATTTTTTCGTCAACAATTCCTTTATTAGAGTTTTCCTTCTTAATTGAATAGTTAAGTTCATCATTCATTGGGGTTTAATATAATCTTTTCAAATTCATGTAATTACTCATTTGTGATTTAATAAAAAATTATTATTATTCTTTTTTATGCTTAATGCTTATTTTTGGTTGGATCAGCTAATTGTATGATTATACATGTTTAATTGTATTTTGAAAATTCAATTGAATTGCAAACTAAACAGAGATTGCTAATAAATTTTATGTTTAGAGATAAAGTTAAAAGGACTGGTCACTGTTAAACTATAATTTTAATGTTGGTCATTTGGCTATAAATTTTTTCATTGAAGAAATTAGGACTATAATAATTTTGTGGTTAGTGACAATAAATATTTAACTAAATACAATTGTATTATTACATGAGAAGATGATTTGATAGATGATCTCATTTCATACGTGACAACCACCTATGACATATTATGTATTGATAAAAATACAAATCCTTTTTCTTTCTTGTAATTTAATTCTTTCGCATTATTTACATTCCTCATTCTTAAACATATTTTCGTAGTCTACATTAATTCTCACAAATACTTAAGTATTTAACAAATGTTTATGGAAATGATACTCTACTTACTTTTATTATTTGTATGAATATTTTAAACAATAATTTAAGAAGAAAATATTAATACAAAATTAAGAATGAAAAAATTTTCAATTAGAGCATCTCATAATATGACTTTTTTTTAACAAATAATTTATAACTCAACATCAATTATAGTTATCAATTAGAAATCTTTTTATATATATAAATATATCAATTTAACTTGAATTATATTCTATAATTAATTAACTAATATGATTTATATTTTATAATTAATGAATTATAAAATGACATAAATATGGTTAATTAGGTGGAAAAGTTCAAATGATAAACTTGTCCAATCACTTATACTTTTATATATAAAAGATAAAGATAAAAATTTCAATATAAATAAAATTAAAACTAAGCTATAAATTTTATAAGATTTTAGATTATTATTTTTTGAGCAAAAATTATATAAAAGTCTCGTGCCTAAATTTCTTTATTTATATTATTATAAAAATAAGTAAAATATAATATTAAGAATTAAAAATGATACACTTTGTTACAATCTATTAAAATTTAAATTAAATTTAAACTAAACAATAATTTTTTAAAAGATTTTAGTTTATTATTTTTGCGTGAAAATTGTATAAAAGTTGTTCACATAGATTTCTTTACTTCTATTATTATAAAAATACATAAAAAAAAATATTTAAATTCAAATTTACAAATAAAAAAATATTAATTTTTAATTTCATCACATACCAATAAAATCATATATCAAAATATATTATCTTTATAAATATCATACAATGTTAAGAATTTAAAATGACACAATTTATTACAATCTAACAAAAGTTTAAATTTAAATTCAGAAAAAAATAAGTTAGAAATTTTATTAGATTTTTGTTTATTAATTTTTGAGGAAAAATTGTATAAATATTTTCTACCTAAATTTCTTTATTTTTATTATTATAAAGATAAAGATAAAAATATATTAATAAAAATATTCAAATTTAAATATACAAATAGGAAAAATATTAACACTTCATTTCGATAGATACTAACAAAAACACATATAAAAATACATTATCTTTGTAATATCACACAATATCAATAATTTAAAATGACACAATATGTTACAATTAAGGATGACAAAATGGGTTGGATCTAACACACCAGTATGCTTAATCTACTAAAAATGCTAAAAATTATGGGTAAAGTTAGGTGATTTAACCTACTAGTTCACATTAGTATATTCTATTTAACTTGTCAACCGAGTGAGTTACCTATAGAGATAGGTTGACCCATCGACCTGCCCATATATATATATTTTAAAAAATATAAATTATATTAGGTGTTTAAACAAATTTGCTTTATATATGTATATTTTTTAAAATTTTTAGTATTCTTCAAAAGTTAACATACTTATTTATTATTATTCTTATCTTATTTTATAAATTTAATTCCTCTTATACTTTTATTGAAAAATATATTCAAATCAAACTTAGACTGAATTATTAATATATTTTATGTTCAATTAAATTTGCCAATTTTAAATAACAAATTATAATTTTTTCTTTTATTTCTAGCTAACCAACTTACCAACCTATTTCTAAATAAGGTGAGTCATAATTTTTAGTCTGTCTTAACCAATTTTTAAGATATTGATAACAAGATAAGACAAAATGAATTAGATTGATATGCCTTATCACCTCTAATTACAATCTATTAAAGTTTAAAATATAAAAAAAAACTAAGTCATAAATTTTATAAGATTTTAATTTATTATTTTTTGAGTGAAAATTGTATAAAAGTCTTTTGTCAATACTTTTTTACTTTTGATTATTATTTTTATATAAATAAAAATAAAGATATCACATAATATTAAGAATTAAAATGATACAACTTATTACAATCTATCAAAATTAAA
>JAMLFT010005970.1:0-16773 GCA_026544285.1 Pachyrhizus erosus
TATCGTATAAAAAGAATATTTTTTTATTTCTATTTATAAGATATTATTTTAAAAAAATTAAAACTTTAATTCAACTGTCTTATATATTAATTATTATTTTTTTGGCTTCCAATAAAAAAATATTTAATTTCATTAGAAAAATTAATATGTTTAACTCACTGGGGAATTGAATTATAGTATTAAGACAATTCAACTACTATTAGTATATTTTCTTGCATTATATAGTCTTGGTGAAAAATAAGAAACTATTTTATCTTTTGATAATATCAAATTCAAAATTTTATATTAAATATATAATATTTTTTTGAATCTTATAATGATTAATCTGTATCAAATTAATGTAGTTTAAATTGGATTAAGTTGACTTAGATTGATTAAAATAATAATAAATAAATTAAATATATATGATTAATTTGAATTTTATATTAATTCAAACCCAAATTAGATAGTTAGATAAAAAAAAATTAACATCATGTCATCAAATATAAGTCAACACAGTTATACTTTGAATAATTTTTTACGAGTTATAATTTTTATAAATTAAAAATTGGATTGAAATTTATTTTATAAAATAAATCAAGTTTTAATTTTTTTTATATAATTTAAATATATGCCTTACACCATATTAATAATAAAATAAAAAACTATCTAGAGTTTGGTTTTGCTAAGGTGGTAATTAAAATGAGTTAGGTCTGAGAAATCATTTTTTCCCCACCAATTAGTGGACTGCACTTAGAAAAGTTAACTTGTCATTATATGTAGCCTGCCTCTTTTAACTCGTAAGAAATATAGATTGGTGACAAGCTAAGTCAAACAAACTCGTGAATGAGAAAATCTAGTCACACTCTTTTAAATACTTTTTTTAATATTTTTTTACGTAATTAATTAAAATTCATTAAAAATTATCAATTTTATTTTTAAGTAAAAAATCATTAAATTAAGAATAAAACTCATTAAAATTAATAAATTTTAATAAATTATTTAAAAATATTAAAAAATAATATTGAAAAAGTACAGTTCTTAATTGTAAAAGTTGATAATTAAACAAATCATTAGAATGTAGATAATTTATTTTACATTTATGATTTTATGACAATTATTATTTATATTTTCCAACAATCTTAATATATATTTCTTTTTTATGTATATATTTTAAAAATATTTTTATTTTTTAAAAAATATATTTTAAAATGTTAAAATTTTAATATATTCTAAAAAAATATTTTTTAAAATATTAAAATGTTAAAATTTTTATATTATAGAAAATATTTTTTTTAAAAGTGTTAAACATTTTTCACGTTTAAAATGTTAAATTTTTTATACTTTCAAAATTTTTTTTTTAAAATATGTTAAAATTTTAATATTTTATAAATTACTTTTAAAAAAATATTAATAATATTAAAAGGTATAAATAATAATTGTTCTCCAAAGCTCTTACTCCCCAGCTAATGAGTCAATCCATTACTAATATTAATCTTTTTTAGAGAATATTAATTTATTTTTTTCAAATGTACTCATTTTGTCATCCATAATATAAAATAAAATTCTTTGCTTTAAAATCTCAAAATCAGAACACAACGCACCGTTATTTTTTTTAAGATATGATTGAATAATTTTTTTTATAAACATTTATAGAAAAAATAAAAAATAATTTTTTAATAAATTAAAATTTATTTGTGTATAAGTTAATTTATAAAAGTTTTTATATTAACGTATTTCAAAAATTGATATAAGTTAACTTTTTTTCATATTTCTTTTATAAATGATTATGGGAAGAAATTTCTGTTAAGACGTTAACCATTTATGGCTGCAGTCATTAGTCTTATTTACTATGACTTGTGATCACACGATTTTGTGATTTATTAATATGTTCACCCACTACTATTATGCTCAAGAAATGTCTAACGAGAGTCAAACCAACACATTCTTTAAATGGGCCAACTATTACCAGGCCCACATACTTGACCATCCCAAAAAGATTCAGCAAGAGTTTTCATTTATTTTATCAGTTTTTTTTTTTTTCTAGTTAAACATATTCAAGCAAGTAATTTTATGATATTACATGATTGTTTGCTTTAAATTAACTTAAATATGAGATTTTAAAATAAATAACTTTCTTAGAAAAAAATTTCTAAACGTGGGCTAACTTATCATGTACTGTAATTAACAATTGTTGTAATCTAGACTAAAATATATTTTTAAACTTTTAATATGAAAATTTGTTTTGTTTTTTTAGCATTTTGATCTCTTAATTTTAAATTTTGAGTTGATATTTTTTTAAATAATGAGTATTTATAATTTTATAACATAATTTTGAGCTTTTTTTTTATTAATATTCAAATTATGAAATTTGTCCTATTAAATTTACTTATATAAAAATTATGAAACTCAATTAATATTAAAATTAAAAAGAAGTTATAAATCACTTAACACAAGAATCAATTGACATGAGATTATTCCAAAATAAACAGTGATATCAGATTCAAATGTTGGATATACAATTGTATCATATTATTAGAAAAAGTATTTTTTGTTATTCATAATAATTACATTTAACTCGCCAAAATTATCTTTTGGTGAAAGATAGTTAAGGTTTATAGACAAAAAAAAAGATTATAAACACAGTTGATCAAGTAGTCTAACTTAGTTGATTCAGTAGCATGTGTGAATTATTATAAATACCTTAAAATAAAATACCATGAACACTCAAAAAGAAATATTATATTAAATTTTCTATTTTTTTCAATTATTCATATCACTCATTTTCATGCGATTTTTAACTTGTGATAATTTATAGTTCAAACTTGAATTCTACGATTTTTTTATAAATAAATTTAATAAAATAAATTTCATGTCTTAAATTTAAAAATAAAAAATAAAAATCATGATATAATAAAAGACAAAATATATTTTAACTTATAATTTATAATTGTAACTCACCCATTCTAAATAGATATTCTTATGATACTTTTAAAATAATTATTTTTAGTTAACAACATTTGATCGTAACTATTTTATTGATATAATTAGAATTGAATGATGATGCATAAATAATATAAAATAGTTTTATATTATTATTTAATCATAAATTATTATTTATATAATTTTTAAAATAATTTTATAAGAATTGATAAATTTATTATATATAATAATTTATTATTAAACGATTATATAAAAATATTTTATAGTGTCAGTACATAATTTTTTTTATATGATTAAATAACATTTAAGTGTGAGATTAACCCTTTTTAGATACAAAGGGACATGTTTATGCTATTTTCACGTACGTCTGTCCTGTTTACGTCTTTAAAAATACATTTGCAAAAAAATTTCAAAAAAATTATCATTCAACTCATTTCTTATAATTTCCTTTGCAACTATAAAGAAAATAAACAAAAATCATAATAGAAATTTTAAAAATAAAACAAATAACATTTTCTGTTTTAGTATTCTATAATTCATTTATTTGACAACAGAGTGAGTTAAAAATTATAATAAGTGACTAAAAATTATCTACAAATAATAAGAAAAAAAAAATAAAACAGTTCGATGAATTATCAATGGGAAACCAATTTATTTGCTCCACAAAAAGCCACCAGGATGAAATACCTATAGCATCCAATTAAATCCAATAAAGTTGTCGTATACTAGAAAAAACTCCAAGGCATATTGTGTTTGCTTATATTTTTCTCAAACCTAAAGATTCAAAAACTCATTAGAATTACAACTTTAACTAGTGGGGGAGGTTGGCAAACAAACCCCCCCTAATTAACACTGAAAATTAATCTTTTAATATAAAACAAAGATATATGTGCACAAATATATAGGACAAATACTAAAATGATACTCACTATTTTTTTATACAAAAAATAGTTACACATCGCTTAGGAATAAAATTTAAAGATAATTTATAAATATTTTTTTCTTTAATCTACATAAATTATAAAGTTTAAATTAGCACTAAAATAAATTATATTTCGAATGTAGTGACTTTAATGATATAATAAACTTGAGGTTGAGACATCCACATTATTAAAAGCTTAATCAGTTAGGTGAGTAATTTTTAATAAGCACAATATTTATATATAAAAAAAACTTAAGATATGTTAAAATTATGATGTTCTGCGCTGAAATTGTTTTCCAATAAAATTGTACCCTAGTAATGGTATAATTAATATACGAAACAAACATTTTTTTTTTAAAAGAATATGCCAAACAAATATTGTAATTGATATTTTATAGTTTATATAGTTTAATACATTTTCCATACGTGCTTCTGGATTTTCTTAAGAAAACTAATAAAATTAATTCTAACTTTAAAATTAATTAGGATGTGTTTGATTTCTATTTTAATTTTTTTTCCAAATTTAAAAAGTAAAAAATTGTTTGATGAGTAAAATTTATTTTCAAAACAATTGTTAAAAATATTTATGTAAAATGAAGAAACAATTCAAAAGTTTTATGTTTAATATACATATATCAACATTATATTTATTAAACTTAATAAATATATTATATTTAATGAATATAATATTTGATAATATTATTAAAATTTCTTATCTATTATCTGTAACAAATATACTAATTAATATTTTTTAAGAATAGTATCATTTAATTTAAATATTATATTAACAACATCAATTAAATACTACCTTAATAATTGCATTTAATTTTATGTTACTTATATATATTATTTTTAATTTTATCATTTTAAAATGTATTTTACAATAATAATAGTTATTTTTAAATATATATATATATATATATAATTAAACTTAGCATAATTTTTAACAATTTATTTAAAATGATAATTAAAAGTATATATTAGAGGTAAGTTTTTATATAAATATATATATATATAATAAATATGAGCTATTGAATAAAATATTTAAAATAAATTTCATGAATTTTTAAACAATAATAAAAAATAAAATTATATATATAATAAAGTGTAATATATTTGTATTTGTTAAGAAAAGAGAGGATGAGTACAAAGAAGAACAACGGTGTAATACTTATATCCGTTAGAGGAAGAGTATATATATATATATAAATTAAGTTATTTTAAGAATAATTATAAAAATTATTTTTTATTACTGTTATTTATTTTTTTTAAAATTTAATAGTTGTAATGAATAATTATTTCAATCATTAAATTTAAAAAAAAATGATGATGATGAAAATTATTTTTTTTTATGATTACTTATGAAGTAACTTAATTTTTTTCTTTTTTAACAAAAAAATTTTAAAAAATAAAATATCATATATTTGAATCTCTTAAAAAAGAAATGTATAATTTTTAACATAAAAAATAAAGATGATGTAATAATCACGTCCCTTATAAGAAAAAATGTGATTTCCTAAAAAAAATAAAATAATAAAACAAAACCTACTGTTTCACTCAATTTAAGTTAATAGTTGTTAAATCACATATAATTCATATACAGGAGACGTTATTTTTTACAATGAAATAATGTTGATACCTACTTTCTTTCATATTCTATAAATTTTATATTAAATTAAATAAAACAACATTTTGTTTAGTTATTTTATCAATTAAATGACGTTTTTAATTATTTTTCAATCAACACTTAAAATTTTGCGAATGACATATATAACTACTAATATAATATTTCATTTACCAAACTTATTTGTAAGATTGTTTGAAATTAAGTTTCTAAAATCTTTTTTTATATTTTAATTATCAATAAATATTTTTCTATCAATTAAATTAATTATTAAATTCGTATGTTTTACATTTTATCTATCTATCTATATACATCCTCCTATAATACACAAGATATTTTAATCCATCAACTCAAAATTCACCAACCAAGACGTCATATTTTGTGACAGAATTTTCTGTCCTAAAACCCTGATTTCAGATCCTACAGAATCCATCAATTTTTATTGAATTTACACTTTATAACTTAACTTTTAAAATCATTTCATATTTTAAATTTACCATAAACTTTCTAATATTTAGGTAGAGAACAAAAATTTGCAGATTTTAAAAAGAAGAAAATCGACAGACCAAAACTTAATTAGTTAAAAAAACTTTCTAAAAAAAGCTATAATCACACATAATCTAATTTGAGATAAATTAAACTTGTACATAAATATTTTTTCAACACGAAAGTAACAAAAACTATCTTAACACAGAGACATTGTTTTTGTTAAGTGACTGCTACCTTTTCATTTTAATTTAATATTTAACGAAATATAAATATATTTAAATTGTACAGTACTACAAATGTTCTTTTCGCACCTCAATTTTCTTTCATAAAATTCAACAAAATAAAAACTTTTTTTATTAGATATATTTGAGATAGTGATTAAAGAATTAAAAAAAATTACCAAAACGGTACCAAGACATCTTTATTATAATTTTAATAAAATATTATTTATTATTTCTTTAACAAATATTCTTCGAATATAACAAAAAAAAAAAAACCTGAATATAGGTTAATAGCATATTCTTCATTAATTCCAAATCTATGTCGTAATTAGTTAACAATCTTTATTGTTTTTTCTATAAGATGTGGTCGGTTAAATCGATGTTCATGAAAATAAAAATATTGATAATGACCATTAAACCATGGCCAGACCTTTTTAATGGTTTTGTCAAGAGTTTTGTTTCTTTTTCAATGTTCCTCCGCTACCACTTTTAATCAGGCTTTATTCCATTAACTTAACTTTTCTCAGTATATCATGTGCAATAAAGAAGGTGAATACATGAAAAAATAAATAAATAAATAAATAAACAGTCTACAGTGTATGGTTAATTGGAGATTCATGGCAATCACTATCCAAAATATTTGTAGGGATGGGCAGCATTTAGTTAAGTGCGAAGGCAAAGGTTTATAAGGTGAAAAAGAGTTGATACGCAAGAATATTAAAGATAAGGTCTCAAAAATATACTGGACCACCATAATAGCGAGTCTCTTAATCTTTATGCTGCAAATAATTCTGTGGTCCATTATTTGGTTTGCAATAACTGGTCCTGTTTGTTGCTTTCCATGTTCATTTGTTTAGGAAAATAAAAAATCAAACAAACATTAGAAGTGAGAGATATTCTTCTTATTTTACAATCAGGATATTTCACCATTTTTCTGTATTAATTTATCGTAAAAAAATATTAATAATATAAAATAATTTTATATTATCATTTAATCATACATTATTATATATATAATAAATTTATTAATTTTAAAATAATTATCTAAAAAATTATATTAACAATAATTTATGATAAAATGAGTATGTAAAATCATTTTACACTAAGTAAATTCATTAATTTATCACTAAATTGCACACACAAGATTAATTGACATGAAGTGCGAAATTTGTATATTTATATTATTTAACAATTTTTTATCAAATGAAATTAATTAATTTAAGCATCGAATTGAAAGTTCTTATAAAAAAAATTGAGTTTATAAAATTTCAGACAAATTAAAAACTAATTAATATTATATCAAACTACTTTATTTTAACAAATCATATGCTATTCGAAATATAAAATGCCTATTTCTGAATAAAATATCAATAAATGTTCAAATTACGTGAAAACACACACACACAAGAATATTAAAACTCACATTATCTCCTAAAAAGTTCATGTGACCTTTTTAAAAGCTTAGTATTCAAAGTCAAAATTGTAAATTTGAATAAATGAATGGTCAATGAGTTGAACCAACATGGTTTTTTAACATAGATTTTTCCCATTTACCCTTTTTTAACTTCTGGACAAAGAAAAAATTAAGTTTTGAAATTTAAATTCTACGAAATCCAGAGGCAATTGCACTTAAGTGAAATTAATCAACAAGGTAAGCATTAAAAATCATTCTTTCAGCGACTCCTCCTGGGTAACATGTTAGTTTCAAAGTCATGGGGAATTTGATTAAAAGATTCACTTGGACTCGTGATGAAAACATTAATAAATAATTGCAATGCTGGTGCCTTGATCTTTTATTCTGTGGTGTCCTATCCAAATGGAACGTTAGGTAAAACATGAATGGGGGAGGGGCTTCAACCTCTATTCCATAAGCAGGGGACACATGTAAGAAGCTAGAGAGTTGCATCATCAACCACCACAAATTTCAAAGGATTGCTTCAGACATAGGATTTTAAGATTGGTAGTTATGTTAGCAAAGCAAATCTCTTCAATTCTTTTTATAATGATTGAGTAGATAAAATGGATCTAATCGTCAACAATCATGCGCTAAACTGAAGATAATAACAGCAGCACTAATCAACTGTCTAGAACTAGTTGTTGCTTTCTTGAAAATGACTCAATGTTACATACATAGTTGAGTCTCCAGAATTGGGCCCGGAAAGTCACAAAGCATTCTGCTAATTAGCAAGGCAAGTCAATTTGAGAATCCAAGGAAAATAATAGCCTTGACATATTGTACATAACTTAACCCATGCACATTGACATTTCAGGCCCCAAAAAGTTGAGATTAGTAGCACATAATTCATGTGTCTAAAATGGGATTTTGTCTAGTATACCCAATTATGCTAATCTTTTTTCTTTGAACAAGCTTTCATGGTAAAATTGCAATGGTTTTTTAGGAAAGTGGCCCACTCCTCGAAAATAGTAGCACATGGGACACCTTCTATTGCTAATTCCAGTCATGGCAACACCGAGTACAGGGTCATAATCTCAACTAGATGCGACACCACTTAAGGAAAATCAGGTTTATAGGGCAAATTGTACATGTCACCTATAACATGTTGCGTTGTGTTATGCATTTATAACTGTTCACCTTTTTTCCTTTCCAACTTGGAATGAAAGTTGCAGTTGGTTGCCTTGCTGAGAGGATCGACCGCTGTGGAGAGTAGAAATGTAACGAGTCAAGTACATAAACTACGAAATAAGTATTGCAGTTGTTTTGGTAAGAGGTTCGTGAGTGAATTAAAGTGTTTAACTAAGGTGTGAGGTTTAGATTTAAGACAGTAAGCCTATAAGCTAGGAATAGTGAATCATGAGTTGCTTTGTGTTTATTGTTGTCAATTTGGTTTTGAGTTTGTGAGTTCATTTTGTAAGGTCTCAGGTTTAATTCAGGTAAATTTAGTTTTTGCAAGTAACAATTAACTGTGACAACTTATAATTCACTTGACTAATGCTAAGAATTTGTACATAGTATTAATCCTAGTCTCTATAAAATGATATACTTATCACTATTAATTGTTAACTGGTAGTTGGGTTACAAACATTTGCTTTCCATAAATATTTAGTCCCCTTGAATCACCTAGTTCACTTTCTTTACAACAAACCATTGCACGTCATTCTTGCAATCGCAACCTAATGTGATCATCACAAGCGCACATAACAATAGTAAAGAATAAATATATCTCATAAATTATGTACACCCTGTTTGGCCAGAAAGCAGCATAGAGTTTGTTTCCACTATTAGGCCTCGCAAAGAAGACCCCATGATTTGTATTTGATGCTTTAATGTTGTTTTTAGTCCAATAACCCCAAGTGCTCATAGAGGTGCAAGGTGCTCTGTTACCTTTATTGATGAACAGTGTAGTAAGGTTTGGGCATATGTCTTCAAAACAAAAGATCAAGTGTTTGTGGGATTCAAAAGTTTCATGCTAGTGTTGAGTGAGAAACTGCTTGAAAGTGTGTTCATACTAATAACGAAGGAAAATATATGGAAGTTTTCAGACATTACCACTTGAGTAATGGGATTTGGCATGCATAATGATAACAGTGGATGAATTAAACCCACACAAAACTCACTCACGCAGCAGAAACGAAACAAAATTGAGAGAGAGAAATTACTATCTAACACTCTCACTCATACTAGAGAAAGAGAATTTAATTTAGTTCACTCATTGTATTCACTAAACTCATTGATTGCGAAGTGATACATAAGTGGCCTTTTTATAGGCAAAGCAAAACAATAAAATATGCAACACTTAATGCCCAAGTAAATAGTAAAATTAGAAAACTTAATTGTTAAATGGCGGTCCTTTCTTTTTTCATGCGGTGCAGCTTAGGCAGGGCAGTAATTTTAGAGTTGCAATCCTTCAATTCATTTTTTTTTTTTATAGCTTTTCAACTCTTCTAGTTAGGTGGTGATGAATACTTAAGGTTGAAGATAACAATAACAATTTGATTTAATTAATTTTAATTGACATGTCTTCTTTAAATCAAGTTTGTATTATTCCTAACATTTTTTTCAACTTATAAAATAACTTAATTTTCAATGATTTCGTAAAAATATTTTCATTTGATTTTCAATTTAACAATAATTAATCTCTACTTTTTCAGTTATTAATTCTCAAACTTTATGAAACCTAATATGCATATGTTTGGATATCCCGTAAAAAAATTGGATTCATACTCAGACTTATTATTATAAAATATTTTCATTAAAGTATTATGCTTTGATTCATCATTTTTAAAATTTTTCTTAATCACATTCCTTGTATGACATAACTAGTTGTTGCAATATATTTTGCTTATGTTGTTGAAAGTGCTACAATTGATTTTCTTCAAAGGCTATGATATTGCATCTAAATCTAAATGAAATGCATATCTTGATGTGTTTTTTCTTGTTTCTACATCTCCTATCCAATCAATGTCAGTATATCGAACAAGTTTTATATTATTATTATTAGCATAAAAAATTTCATCAATCAAAGTATCTTTGATATATCTAAGAATTCTCTTTGCTCCTTGCAAATGACAAACATGAGGCTCCCCCATGAATAATCTATTTAGTAAACCAACTTCAAAAACTATCTAGTTGCGCTTAAATATCTCAAACTTCTAATCAAACTTTTGTATTGAGTTGCATTCACCCTTCTTTCATCACTTTCTCTTGTTAGTTTTAACTTGTCTTCAATTAGCGTGAAAATTGGCTTCGAATTCTCCATCTTGAACTTCTTTAGAATGTTACTTGCATATTTCTTCTGAGAGATAAAAATCCCATCATCTTGTTGAATGACCCCAATGTCAATAAAATAAGACATTAGGCCTAAATTTGTCATTTCAAAGCAACTTATCATAGTTTTCATGAATTCTTCAATCATCCTTGAATTGTTGTCAATAAAGATTAGATCATCAACATAAAGACATACGATAAGAATATATCTATGATCAACAATTATACATATAAAGTGTGCACATCTCTAAAAAGGACAAATCTCAAAATCATATTGCACAAAGTAGGAATCAAATTTTTATACCACGTTCTTGGTGTTTGTTTCAACCCAAACAAAGCTTTCTTCAATCTATAGACTTTATCTTCTTTTTCTTTGACTATATATCCTACAAGTTGCTAAACATGTACTTCTTCCAAAATATCATTTAGGAAAGAAAATTTAATATCCATCTTATATATCTTCCAATTATTTTGAGATGAAATAGAAATAATCATATGAATAGTGTTTAACCTTGCAACAGGAGCTAATACTTCAAAGTAATCAATACCAAGCTTTTGATTATACCATTTTACAATTAACCTTGCTTTAAAACAATCAACTCCATTGGGATTGTACTTTGTCTTATACGACCATTTCACTCCAATAGGTCTTTTTTCTGGTAAGTATGTTAACTCCCACATATCATTCTATAACATGAATCTAATCATCAATGGCTTTTCTCCAATTCCCATCACTTGAGGCTTTTCCAAAGGTTACTAGCTCACAATCTACAAATAAAGCAAAATTAGTAATTTCATCATCACATAGGACATTGTCATTACCCATAACACAAACTTGATATTTGGTTGGTAATTGATGATACCTCCATGGCCTATTAGATGTTTCTGGTTCATTAGATGTTGGATCTAGTAGTCTTTCAATTTCTTCATAATTGCCAAGAATCACCAATGGCTCTTTTTAAGACTTTAAGGATCAATCTCACATATCTTTTTCATCAAATGTGAAACCTTTTTTTAAATTGTAAGGTTTGTATCTCTTTGAATTTGTGTTATATTCAATGAAAATACATCTTTCTCCTTTGTCATTTAATTTCTTTCTAAATTGGTCTAGAACATGTGCATATGTTATCCACCTAAAAACTCTAAGGTATCTGGTTGATTGATGGTATTCTTCCACTCCATGTTTCTTTCGGTGTCTTATCACAAATGCTCTTTGTTGGGAACTTGTTCAAAATATAAAGAGTGATAGCAACAACTTTCACCTAAAATTCTTTAGGCATTTATTTGGCCTTCCACATACATCTCACCATGTCCATGATTATTTTATTTTTCCTTTCAATAACTCTATTTTGTTGAGATGTGTATCTAGTTGTTAATTGATGTTGAATTCCATATTGCTAAAAAAAAATTATACAAGCGAAGTATTCTTGGCCTTTATCTGTTTTGAATACTATAATTCTACAACCACTTTGCTTTTCCATGAATACCTTGAACATCTTAAAGACATCACAGGCTTCTAACTTTTGCTTCAAAAAATACACTCACATATTTCTACTAAAATCACCAATGAAAATGATAAAATACTTGCTACCACCATGTGTTGGTATCTCAAGCGTACACGAGTCTGAATGAACTATCTCCAACAACTTTTTCACCCTCCAACATTTTCCAATTTGGAATTATTATCTACGCTTCTTTCCAATCACATACATTCCATTAGGAATATTTACAACAACAAATCAAAAACAAATTCTTTTCTTGATAGATAATTCAATCTAGAAAAATGAAAATGTCCAAAACTCATATGTCACAATCAATCATCATTTGGAATCACAAAACTAAAGCAAAATAATTTTTCATGATGCATTTTCAAAGGAAATAAGCGATTGGGAGTTATCTTTACCTTAACAATGAATCTTCCATTTCTATCAATCAATATGTACTGACCTTGATGAATCTACAACTTGTAACCTTTCTCTAACAGTTGTCTCATACTTAATAAATTATGATGAAGACCAAGAGCTTAAAAATATTTATATTTTTTTCAAGTTTGGCCTTTCAACCTTATAGTAATTTGGCCTTTTTTTCATAATAGGAATATTTGTATTGTTTTTAAATTTCATAATAGATTTTACAATATCATCTAAAGATTGCTTGGTGGTGTGGGAAATAGAATAAGTGATTGATTAATTATCCATGTGTCCTCATGTCAAGAGTGTCTAGAGTATGAATTTTATTTTTTTTGTAAGAGAAAGAATTATGTTTATGGTGAGTGAGAGAGTTTGGAGTGTTCTTATAACAATGAACAAGAAAAAAAAAGTAAAGAATATTGAGAAAATGCGTGATTAATAAAATATTTTTTGTTATATAAGATTTTTATTTTATATCAATTTTAATTAAATTTATACATTATATTTAGTCTATGTATTTATTTATTTATTTTAGTCATTTTACAATAATGACAACATGGCACCATTGATGTAAAACTATTGCTTATTGATAAACCACTTTATCACATTATTTTCTTAATTTTTGCACTTTAATTGCTTAATTCTATTAAAAAGGGTGGTATCTCAGTTTAGGCAAGACAGAGATTGAAGAGAGCAATAAAGGAGTCAAAACGACCAAAAATGAGCTTAAGAGCCTAAAGCATGATTGTGCTTCAACAAGAGGCCTACGCTTAAAAAAAGAATCATGTCTTTGTTTCTTGATATAGGGGCATCCAAGATGAGATGTCTCCTTCTTAAAAAATGAACCATGATTGCGCTTCTCTATGCATGGTTGCGTTTTGAATCCTATTGTTTTGTCTTAGCTTGCATGGTCATACATACTCCAACGTAGTTGAAGGCCACAAAAGGCTTATAAATATAATGCAAACAAACTCATTTTTTATTTTTCATTTATTTTGCATTTTACTTTTCTCTAAGTGAGTGAGAATCTTAAAGGGAGTCATTTACTAGGGACAAGTATTAAGACCTCAACGGGGATCAAGTTTGTAAAGTTTTTTCTCTTATGTTTTTTATGTTTTTTGTATGGTTTTAAGTTTCTGAACGTCTATGGCTAGCTAAATATTTTTATTGTAATAAAATTTATATTTATTTATTTAATTTAATAATTGTGATATAAAAATTGTGTAATAATTATATTTTTTCTAAAAAAATCATGTAATTAGGGATAAACTTTTATATGTCTTTAGTAAGCACATCCATGATTATATTATACAAGGTCTTAACGTTAAGCCCCTATGTAATCTTATTCCTATACATGTGTTGTATACCTTAAATATAAGTCATGTGAACAATTTTTTTTACTAAAGTACTCCATAGTACTTCTCTTTACATATGATCATAAGTTTTTTCAAGTCTATAAAATTAATATGTTAGTCTTTTCTTTACTCTAGTACATTTCCATCAACCTTGGTAAAAATAAATAAATTACTTTATTGTAGACTTCTTAATCTACACTTAATTTCTTCTTTTAATAGTTTTATAGTGTGACTCATAAGTTTTATATTTTTATAATTAATAAAATTTTAACTATCTTGTTTGTTTTTAAATATATGATAAGGATATCATTTATACCAACAGTTTTACCATTATCTATCTCTTAAGGACTTTGCTTACATCATCGATCTAAACTCTACAATAATAGATAAAATTTTATCATTTGCTTGGATATCTAAACCTTTAATATTATGAGTTGATCTTTGTCTATCATTCTAAATGATATAAAAATAACTCTCCCATTTCTTCTTTATATTGAGATTATGGTCAAAGTTTTATTTAATCCAAATATTTTGTTTTCAATTTTCTATTTTTGACAAGCATATATAGATTAGGTTCATTACATTTTGTCCCAAGATTTGTAAAACTCTTCACAAGCTTTAGGTCGTGTTTCACTAACTTTTTTATTATCTTTATTCCTAGCATTTAGATATATTGTTAATTTCTAACATTGTTGCATCCATGGGAGGTTTTAAAGCATTCTATTTTGTTTCCTTTCGTGCTTTGGACATTATCTTTCCATTACCATAATTCTTTATTTTTCAATCCAAAACTTTTTAATCAATAAAGATGTTAGCACCACCAAGTTATTCTTAATTATCTTTGATCCATCGGATTAGCAACTTGTCAGGTTTTCTATTTATGGAAACAAACATGAAATCCTATGTTTTGTGGTAAGGTTCTCTCTCATAAAATCACTTTATAAACTCTTTTATCAGCACCTCTTAAAAAAAAAGGCAAATTAAACTTCAATCTTATTCAAACAATAATAGAAACGAATATTTTGTTATCATATTCAAAATTATATTGTTAAAATTATATTATCTTTTTATTTAAAATAATAGCGTTAAGATTTTTTAATTTTGTTTATTGTTAACCTATTATTATCAATTTATTGCTATATGGTAGTAAAATTTAAAGAACGTCTTTTGAATCAATAATTTATGAAAATAAATAAATTTTATTTTTCAATTTTATATACTCTATTTTTTATTATTATAATAAAAATTTGTGATATATATAAGATAATTCTTTATTATTACAATAAAGAATAATTTAATTTTTCAAACTTTTGTGATAAGTTGTCAATAATTTAAACGTACAGAAATGACTATTTTTCAATGTGTGAAAAACTTATTTAATGCTTTGAACCTTTAAAATAAGAAAATAATATCAAATATGTATTTAAGATATTAGAAAAGCAATTTAATCTTTTTTAAAAAAATATATGTGTTCTGGTTCTATGTTTTTATACTCAATCCGTCTCTTATCCAAATTGTTGTTGAGTTGAGAAGTCAACTAAATCATTTGACCTACATCTTATGGTATTCTTTACACTTAAAAAATAAAACATCTAATCAACTAACTCAAGCTCCAATGTTTGGACTTTCAGTATATTTAGTTGGTAAAAGGTTCATACCATGCTAAATTTTATTTCATGGTCAGGCATTGGTTTAAGGATTGAGATTCATCCACAATTAAATCCTATGAAATTATATTCATTTGCACAATAAGACAATAATAAGTATCTTGAAATAGATATGATACGATGAGTTAATTTGATTAGTCAAAATATGATGTTAAATTGAATTGTGAAAATTTAAATTTAAACTTAATTCGATTTAAATTGAATTGGTCCAACATAAACGAAATTAATTATAAATTTAATTTATTTTTTAATTATTTTTTATTATTAATAAAATTACAAATGAGACATTTAATATTACATGTATTGTTAATGTTTATTTTAAGTTAATATTTATACACATTAGGTTTTGTTTTAAATTTTTAGTACTTGTTTATTATTCCAATGCCTTCCATTTTATATACACTGTTATATATTATATTTTTCTATTTTATAATGTAGATAAAAACCTATTTTTTAGTTTATAAGTTAAATTAATATGTGAATTCCTAAATTATTTGATAATTTTTAATTAAGTTCATAAATTATTATTTTAATTGGATCTTTAAATTTATATTAATTTTTTTATTTAATTCTTCAGTTTAACTCGTTACATAAATCATTATTTTAATTGGATCTTTAAAGTTAATTCTTAAATCCATTATTATAATATTTGTAGGTTTACATCAACGTAAATGTTAAAGTGCCTTATGCCTATATTTGGTCAGAATAAAACTAAGAAAAAGGTAAATAAATTAAAGAATGCAAATAAAGTATTTTCTCTTGTTTTGTTTTCATATAAATAAGGACAAAAAATAAAGTTTTTGTTGATCCCATGTCAAAATTTGTTTCTTTTCAAAAGGGAAAGTGTGTGTAAATTTGAATTAAAAAGACAAAAATATTCTCGAATTGTTAATTTGTTTTGTTTTATTTTAAATGGTAAAATAATTTATTTTATATA
>JAMLFT010005971.1:0-16772 GCA_026544285.1 Pachyrhizus erosus
AAATAATTATTGTAAATAATTAACATAATTATAGAAAATAATCATTATCATAAGGTTAAAATAATAATAAATATAATATAAAAAATATTTCAATAAAATATAAAAAATAAAAAATATAAATACTAACTAATAGTATAAACGTAAAAAATGAAAAATAATACAGTAATAATATGATAGTGTAAAATAAAAAACAGTAGAAAATAATATTATATAAAATATAAATATAAAAAATAACAACTAATAAATTGTTCTTATATTAATTAAAAGTAAAAGAATATCATAAAAATTAAAATTTTAAAACATTTCTTTAAAAAATAGTAATTTTAAACTACCAAGAAGAATATAAAAAATTATTTAAATCAAAATACAACAACTTTAATGCATATTATGTGAAAATTAAAATTTCAGAAATTAGATTTGAATTAAGATTAAAATAATCTTAAGATTTCAAAATAACTAGAATAGAAAAATAAATATTTCTTAATAATAGTAACATAATAATAAAATAAGTATAAAATATCATAAAGATATTTAAAATAATAATAAAAATGTTTTTATATTTATAATTAAAAATATATACATATAATAATATTATAATCTTCAAAGAAAATTTAAAGTAAAAAATAACACTAATAATAAATATAAATAATACTAATAAAATAAAAATAAAAAATTAATACCATAATCATAAAAATTAAAATTATTAAAATAATAACATCATAGTCTAAAATCTAAAACAACAGAAAAATAATAATAAATAAACAAATAAATATAATAAAAAATTAAATATTGTAATAAATTATTATTGTAATAAAGAAAAAGGAATAAGATAATATTATAAAAATGAAAAAATATTAAAAATATATATATTCACGGTATCAATCTGGTTATTATTTTTAATCGATATAGTTATTATGATTTCTGGTTACTTTTCCATACACTTAATATTCTTTAACGCCTTGAATCATAACGTTTTATAGCCAAAATTTTCTCTTTCTCCTTCACTTTATTTTAATGAAGTTATGGTCAAACTTCAGTCTCTGTTCCATGTGCAAGTTATAAAATTTGGATTTCTGTCAATTTTAGTCATTCAATGTCGTCAAAGAGGTACTTACTGTATTTTCTTGTATTTGAATAATTTAAAAATCAAATCCCTAACTTAGGGAAACAAAGGGGAAAGGAGTAAAAGAATCATCAAGATAAGGGAAACAACATAAACACAAAGATAAGACTTAGGAATGATGTAGAAGCACTCAACTGGACTAAGGCATGAAAAAGAGCTTCAACTTAGTTCTCTATGCTCCATTTGTCCCTTTCATCCTATTTTTCTTCTTTCTTTTCTTTTTCTATTTCTCAAAACTACTCCTTAATACTTCACTATCTCCATTATGATAATATTTAGATGAGTAAAGGTATGGTGGGCTTAACCTTTTGTTGTGCCTTAGACACTCTCTAAGTCTTATTATCATATGCTCATTAATTTCTAACATTAGAGTACTTATCATAACAATAAACTTAATATCATAGACAACATAATAATAATAATAATAATAATAATAATAATAATAATAATAATAATAATAATATATTAACAAACATGCTAACAATATTACTAATAATAGCCACATGTGTAACATAATGATAACAACAAGCATAATGAAACATCAACATATATTATAATACAATAAATAATAATAATAATAATAATAATAATAATAATAATAATAATAATAATTACGTGGACAATCATAACAATATTAATATTAATGCTAATGATAAAAACAATAAATAAACATATGCACACTTGCATAAGAACACACATCTACTTTCACAATACATGCACATATTCAAGGTATAAGCTATAATATAATATAATAGTCATGAAGACATACAAATAATATATCAATAAAATTCTAATAATGTTTCTACATAAGGTATATTCTAAATACTTGAAACTTAGAGGATTAGACTTATAAGTATAAGAGCAATCGTCGTCCACACCCACCGAGTCACTAAGTTTGGCTCATTTCACACTCAACCTTTGGAATTTCAAATTCTACTTAATAATAATTATTCTCATTATGGGAAAAAATTATGTTATTCACGTTGAAATTCTAACTTTTGGTACCTAAAAAAAAACATTTCACCTTGAGGCTAAATGCATAAAATACCCCCACAAATTCTAATCCTAAATTGAATTTCAAGAAGTAATAGAAACCCAAAAGAGAGATCCTCTTATTCATGGAGGAGAGATTCCACCATATTCTTTCTCATATCCTATTCATTTATCTTTTCTCCTGAGTCTCTCACATTATTTTTCCACCTAAAATTTTCTTTGTTCTTAAACATTCATATTCTCCAACTCTACTATCAAGATTTCTTAGCATCAACAATTTAGTTTTAACTTCTAATTTTTGTTAGTCACAAAAGAGGAACCTTTTTAGTTACAAAGTTACAAAATAAAAAAAATGAAACCATACCTTCTTGTATATGAAAATCAAAGTAGAAAAAAATTTTAAAAAAAAATCTAAAAGAGTAGAGAAAAACATAAAAAATACTTATGCAATATATGTGAAATAACTAAACATTCATTGTTTATGGTGATGCTATTCACACCAATGATGTTATCCCTGTAACTTTTGCAACTTAAGTTCACTCATACTAAATGCTTATAAGAATGTTTAAATTCAAAACCTTAACATTTCCTCCAATAGCAATCACTTTGCCCTAACAACTTTTATCTTTTTAAGGTTGAGGATGTTCAAAGTTCTTAGTAGGATGATGAACTTGTGAGCATAAGAGCACTTGTTGTTCTTGCCCTTCAAGTCACTAAGTTTGACTTGTTTCACACTCAACCAATGGGATTTCAAGTTCTACTTAAGAACCATTATTCTCACCATAGTAACAAATTATGTTGGTCACATTAGAATCCAAACTTTTGAACCTAAAAAGGAAATTTTGACCTTGAGGCCAAATGTATAAGACACCCTATAAATCATAATTCCAAATTGAATTCCAAGTAACATTATAAAGATAAAGGAGAAATCCACTTACTCCAAGAGTAAATCTTTACAATTATTATAAATCCTCATCTTTCATTGTTTTAACATCTAACAATGGATAATAAGATGTATCTTATATCACTTGAGTTTTCATTGTTTATTTTCATTGTTTATTTTCATTGTCATAATTGTTGTTGTCATTACCCTCAGCACCATTAACATTATTGTCATCGCTACCACCACTATCACTATCAATAAAAATGGTAGTGATGGTAATGGTTGTAGTGACAATGACGATAATAATGGTGACAATGAAAATGGTATAAAGGCAACAACAATAGTGATGATAATGATAACAACAATGATAATGATAATTATGGTAACAATGATGAAAACAAGAAAGAGAAGTCTTATGGTACAAGATACATTTTATTATTCATTATTAGATTTTAAAAGTCTAAAGGGTTAGGATTAAGTGTAACTTTAAATACTTACTCTTAAATTTAGTGAATCTTGCGATAATTGTAGTAGTGAGAAAGATAAGTCATGTGATATAAGTTGCATTAGGAGTAAGTTAACAAGTTTTATAACTATAACTATCTTAAAATACATTCAAGGTGTAGTTTGCTAACATGTTCTTAAAAAATGAGTGTTTGTTAACAAAAATGTATAAGTTTGTTAACTTACACCTACTAATTTTTTAAAATGAGTAAATTCATAAATTATAACTACAAATTTCTTAAAATACACCCAATGTGTAACATGTTAACTTACTTATTCTAATAAACTAGTGGGTGTAAATATATGTATGTATAGATAAAAAGATATATTGATACATACATACATAAATAGATAAAGGAGGGATCAAGTTATTCTTTATCATCATAATTTATTTCCTTCAAAATCAATAGTTCTAACAAGTAACTATCTTAACCATTAAATTTCAACAAAGTAACTGATGAGAATGAAAAATAATTCTAAGAATTATTCTTAGAATAATTAGATTCCTCCTATAACAATAATAATATTAACTACAATAACAGTTGTAGCAATAGAAGGAAAGAGAAGTTAAATAGTACAAGTTAATTACATTTTTATTATTCATTATTAGATTTAAAACAATGAAAGATAAAAATTAAAAATAACTCTAAATATTTATTTTTGAAAAAAGTGGATAACAATAAAAGACATATCACACGAGAGAATTGTTTATAACGATAAAATATTGATTACATAACATGAAAATTATTCAATAATTATATGATCTTAATTAAAAAAGTTATTCTACTTTGTTATATATATATATATATATATATGGTTAGATTATCTAAATTTGCGTTTGTGTTAGGTTCTGTGAAAATTTACACATCTTAGTTATGTGTATAATGTAGTGATGGTAACCTAATTGATTACCTAAATCACGTTTATTCATAAATGGAAGCATGCAGAATGCATATATAAAACACAAATTTCTCTTTATTCATTTGGTAAGATGTAGATTAGAATCCAGCGCAACCGAAGTTGACACTCACTGTTCCTGATCCATCGCAAGTTCGCCACCTCGTCACTGAACAGTGATTCCATAATTTCAATTGCAACTCTGTTCACGATTTTAGTTCATCCACGTTTACTTTAGTGCATCATACGCTCTCTCTCATCCCTCTTTATATTTTTTATTCTTAATATATATACATTTTGGGAGATTTTAAAATCATTTTATTTTTATTAACAGTACATCATTTCTTTTATTAAAAGCTGATATATTTTTAGAAAAAAAATATAATTCAATTCTTTTATAAAAACCATTAATATTTTTAAGTTATCTTAAACTTACTAATCCGAATATTGGAAACATATACTTTCACTTAATTAAAGAGATAAACCTTTGATGAAATTTTATAATTAAATAAAAATGAAACCAGCTAGCTCTAATTATAACTCCCATGTAGGAGTATGTATATATAGATGAGGAACTTAAACTTAAACTGTGATTTCGGACGTTTATGCACGAACTACCATACTTGATTTAATTATCTTCACCAACCACTTTGAATTTAGCCCTTTACAACAAGTTAACCATCGTGTAATTATTCGAAGTGAGTACATAATAATGGCAAATAATAGAATCCGACTAAGCGTCAACTTCGTCATCAATCCTTCTCCTCCATGTATTACATGTGCAAAATGGTCCCCAACAAATTGAACTTGCAAGAATATAAATTATAGATAGTAACGCTTTAACCTAGTGTTTGGCTTGTAAATTAGCCGTCTAGTTTGAAAATGTTTAGGTACAAGAATGACCACATCAATAGGAGTTTGCCATGGTTAAATTCTTGTGCATGAGAGAAATTATGTGGTCATTTCCCATTATAGAATTTCAATATCTTAACGGGATGGAACAAGTTCGATTGTACAAATTTATCTACATCATAAATTCATGATAAAATCATATACCTTAATAAAAATGTATTTTTTATATGTGGAAACGGATAACTTTTGTTGTCTCCTCTGATTTTGAGAAGTATTTTTTAATTGCATGTATACGAAAAAAATACAATAAAAAAAAATAGAGATAATATTATCAATTATTTAATGTGTATATAATACTATAATTGATAAATTAAAGTCTAACATCCCAATTTAAAATATTTTAAGAGTTTATAAAACTTGAATAATAAAAAAGTAATTATAATGTTCTAAATCAATAGAAGTGTTGAAAATGTTTGATATTCTATTAATTTGAATTTTGATTTAATCAAGTCTGAATTAAAAAAAAAGTTTAAATTATTCCTAAGTTCTTCAACTATTTGACAATAAAATCCTTAAATAATTAGGTAAATTTTAATTAGATTCTTGAATTATTATTTTTTAATTGAATCCTTAAATTTGTATCTATTTTTAGTTAAGATTTTTTTATATAATTGTTACGAAAAATTAACTGTATGAATGAGAGTCTATTACGTGAGTTTGTGATAAGGTTATTGTGAGACGAGACAGGAAGATATCTGTGAAAAAAACATTTGAATTGAGATGTAAGAATACTAGTTGAAAATTTTAATTAAGAATATTGAATTAAAAATCGACAAATTTGAAAATACTAACTTAAAAATGTAAAAATATTTAGTGCAAGTATGTAAAAGTGATAATACTAAATTTAAATACTAATTATATAGGTTCTTGTAGTTAAATTTTCAGAATGACAATTAGACAAAATGATTTAATTAAAAAAATATAAGTTCAAAAAATTAATTAAAATAAAAATAGTTGATAGATCTAATTAAAAACTGTGAAATAATTCAAGAAGTTATAGAGTAATTTTAAAAAATAAAGAAAATATGTAAGTATGCTTGTTTGACAAGGAATTGAGTAGTTTAAAAGTGTCAAACTTTAGAGAATATCACATTGTAGGAAGGAAAGATTCTGGTGACTGCACAGGAACTCAAACACCAGCATTTATTTAAGGGTTAATTATTTTGTGAGGGAAAGGATTTAGGTGACCAAGTTTAAATTCAGTAAGAGAAGCTGAAGCCTTTTTTAGATGGCCCCTCTTTTGATTAAACTCACCTGCCTCCTCTTGCTTCTCTCCCTTTATATTTTGGCATCCTATTCCTTCTGTACTTGTCAACACTGAATTCATCAAAATCACTTTCCACCATATTCTCTCTCTTCTCTCTCTCTCTCTCTCTCTCTCTCTCTCTGTCTCCAGCAATAACAAAGCCATCATGGTCCAAACAAGGAAGTTCAGAGGTGTCAGGCAGCGCCATTGGGGTTCATGGGTATCAGAAATCCGCCACCCACTTCTGTAAGCTCTCCCAAACTTTCTCATGTGTTTATCTCGTATACTACTACTTGTTTAGATACAAGTGAAAAATGTTTTTGAAAAAATGACTTCTAATTTTGTACCTAAAAGGTCTTCTAGCATACAACAAAACACCCTCAAATCTAAATATATTGTATTTATAAGCTATTTGTCTTTCTTACTCCTCTTACTAAAAGTAGCATAGTTTTTCTCTTTCTCACTGTCATTGTTTTTCTAAGTAAATTCCCACTTCACTACTTTAGTCTTTGGGATTGTAGTTACCGTTCACGTTCATCTATATTTTACAAGATTCTCATTTTGTCGGCGATTTTGTAAAATGTCAATACTCTCTTTACTCGTAAATATAAAGTAAAAAAAAAAAAACAAACTGTAGTAAAAATGACTAAACTACTCGAATACCAAGTTACAAATTTTAAACTTGAGTAAATTAAGGTCAGTTCTAAATGCATGATTACGAGTTTTACTAAATATTGATTTTTAATTTAATTTCAACACGTTTTTAAATCATTTTAAACAAAAAGAAAAAGCAGTTATAGTTTTTGATTTTATAATTTCAAACTCAAATCATGCCATATTTTCCTTTTTTTTTTTTTTAAGATCTATAACATTTATCATCATCAATATTATCATTATTATTTTTATCACTGTTACTACACCATTATATTCATCACTTTCACGGTGACTATTGTTATCTTAGTTCTTACTGCGATCGCTATTTTATTATTGCCATATTGCCACCCCATTACCACCACCTTCCACGGTTATCAAAAGGGCTTGTATAAGATTGAATAAAAAAGTATATAGTAATTTGTGTGATTTTTAAGGTTTTGTATGGAAGTTTGAAATCTAAAATCACAAAAAGAAAACTAAATTATAAATAACGATTCCAAAAATAATTTATATAGGAGTAGTATTTTTTAAAATTAAATACTAAAATAAATAACATTTTTAGTCTCATCGATTAAAATGATTATTTATCTTATTTTTTCTTTTTTTAAAAAATAGGATATATACTTATAATATAAAATTTTATCTAACTATAAATCATTATATATGATATATTAAATTTGTTAATTTTTCTGATAACTATCTTAAAAATTATGTTAATAATATGTTTTAATGTGTTTAATGGTAATGTTATAATAATTTTATATTATTATTTAATCATAAATTATCATTGATATATATTTCAAAATAATTTTATATAAATCAATAAATTTATTATACACAATAATTTATAATTAGATTATTATGTAATATTATAGTACATTATGAGTACATAGTTTTTTTTTTTTTTCATTCTTAAATTTGTCGATAGTAGTGTACAATGTTTGAACTCTTTTTTATTTTTTAAACTTTAATAAAATAACTCGTTGCAAAACAGCAAGAGGAGGGTGTGGCTAGGCACATTTGAAACAGCAGAAGAAGCAGCACGAGCTTACGACCAAGCTGCCATACTGATGAGTGGGAGAAACGCGAAAACGAATTTCCCAATAGTCCAAACCCCAGAGGGTGACCCAAAGACTCTAACACCCACCGACGAGACTCCATCGACCACTTCAAAGGAATTGGAAGAGATTCTTCACGCAAAGCTTCGAAAGTGTGGCAAGCTTCCATCTCCTTCCATGACCTGCTTGAGGCTCGACCCTGAGAATTCCCACATTGGTGTGTGGCAGAAACGTGCCGGTCAGCGTTCCGACTCAAACTGGGTCATGATGGTCCCGCTCGGGAAGAAGGGTGACAATGAAAGTGGTGATGGTTCTGTGTCCAATTCCTCTTTGTTTTCTGAGCGCGATCAGACCCAACAAGTTGCAAGGCAGGACCTTGTGAGAACAGAGATGGACGAGGAGGAGAGAATTGCCCTGCAAATGATAGAAGAACTCCTAAGCAGGAATTGCCCCACCAGCCCTTCCTTTAACAACATATATTAAATTCAACATTACTTGAGTTTAAGGGTCTTTGCTTAAAAAAAAAAATGATAATATCATCTTCTCTAATATTTTCTTTGTTATTAATTAAAATTTATAATTTTGAGTAAATTTTTATTAATAATAGATAATGTTAAGAAAGAAAATATTAGAGAATATGTTTCAAGGATTCCTCTTATGTCATGGTTTTCTCATAAGTCAGTGCTCACTTCAAGAAGGACCTAGTATGCTAGTTGCCTAATAAGTAGAAACCGTATGACTTAGTGTGTTTTCTTCTCTTGTGGCTTTAGTCATGTTGCACTTGATTTATGTACTTCCACTTTACACTTTCTTTCTTATGATAAGAAGAGAGGATGGAGTCACGCATGGATAGGAAGGTGACTTTTTGTCTGTGTTCTCCTTTTCTTAAAAGAGATGTGCAAATGAAAAGTATAGAAAATCAAGGTGTGTACGAATAACTTTATATGTAAGCTATTATTATAAATTCTATGTTATTCTATATGATACGATTTGTGTTCTAGTACAACTAATTTTTCATTATACGTAAATGTGTATTGTGTATATATAGCCCAAACGTTGGGTGGACCCAATCAGATGGTTGAGAGGTTGTTAATAGGGTTAACAGTACTCCACATGCTAGTCAAGTGGTGGAGGAGTTGATAATTCAAATATATGATGATGTAATGTGAAAAGTGAAATTAACTAGAGATCCATCAATATATAGATCATAATAAACATAGGTCGAATTAAAAATTATAAGATGTCCTAATTAATTTTGAGTTTTATCTGTATTATTAGTGGTGGTCTGGATTACTAATTCTACCAATAAGTGGTAATTGGTTGAATCGAAGTTGCTTGAAACAAGTTATTTATTTATGTAATAAATACAATAAGAGTACCATAGCTAACATTTAACTTTGGCTTAGGGTTGCTAATATTTGATTTAATAGCTAGGTCTAGGTTCAATTCCCTATGTATGATAATTACACTACGTATTTTTTCAAAACTAGTCCAATTGATTTATGACTGATTATATATTTAGTCAGTGAAGTAAGTTGAACAAGTTACTTGACTAGTTCAACGTTTGAACTAACTAGGCTGGGACGATTGTCTTTTTTTGTCTTAACACTATGATTTCTTCATCTCTCCATTTACGTGATTTTTTTGAGTAAATGTTCACATAAGAAAATTCATTTCATGTACAGTTAGGAATTTAGGCAAAGAAGAAATCTTAGATTTTAAAACAATATATGAAAAAAAATATTTCAAATAAAATATACTGTATAAAAAGTATCACCTCAAAAATATTATATCAATTATTCACGAATTTGATGGTGAAAATAGTCAAACATAAATCTATGCAAAAACCAGATTGCTATGATAACATGAATTAAGATGTTAATTACACAGCCCAAGTTCACTGTCTAATAGCGAAATGCATTTCATGGCAAGAATTATCCTTCAAGTGTCCAGTTCTTTTTAAATCGAGATTTTGAAACTTATTTTTTTAAAAAAGAAAAAGAAAAGAAGGAAAAACTTAGACCAAACTTTCTAAATAGGTCAACGGGTCAATTGAATTTGATGAAAAAATAAAGGTAGCTGAAAAACATAATAACTGAAGCGCGTAACAACTCTCTTCAAGTTAGAAGTCAAGAAAAAGAAAGAGTAAAATGCAACTCTTCAAGTCCAAGAAGAAGAACTTCTTAAAGACAATCTTACATAAAGATTTCAGTATGCCGCTAAACTTTTTGTCCCTAATTTATCAATAGATATTGAGGAAAGACACAATAAGCTCCAACCAATTCCTTTTGAACCTGACATTTTGTTTATGGAAGTAGAGTAGATAATTACAATTCTACTTCAATTTGCTCTAACTACTTCTGTAAATGCACCAGTAGTTGAAATGTTTAAAGATGGTGATATGTCTGCATGCATTCCACATTTTTTTCACAAATTTCACTTGCTAATCTTCAAATTGAATGAAGATATCTCTTGGAAGTTCCATTCAAAGAAAATTCAAATACTAAGAATGTCTTAATTCCTATATAAAAAGTGTTTGCCCTTATAATGATATTTTTAGTTGTAACTTCAATTTCATTTATGAAATCAAATCACTAACAATTAAGTGCACATCAAATATAAATACTAAAGTAAATTCACATGATTAAAATAATAATCTATGGATATCTGTATGCGTGCACATGTAGATAACTAAAGTATCAAGTGTGCATAAAGTTATAAACATCTTAACAAGAAAGCAATTTATTTACATATAGCTCACGTACTCTTAAAAAATCATCTAGTAGGTAAAGACAATCAAACGAATACAAAACTAAATCCTATGTCTACCTAAATCTAATCCAATACATGAAAACAGAGAAATCTAAGATCCGAAACAAACATCAATACCAAATCACCAACACTATACCCCATACACTATCACTAGAAAACACTAAGATGATTCTTGAGAAGAGTCATCTTGAGGGTCCTCCTTAGGACCCTTATATGAATCATACTCTAAGTACATCTTGGGATCCTCCTCTTCTTCATCCTTCATATCATCATCTATTAAGTCATTGGCATGTGATGCCATCAGCCTTACACTAGTCCTAAAATGAGATCAATGTGGTATTAAGAAGGAGTCAGCCAAGTAGGACGAAATCTTTGATGAGCAAAAATGACATGAGTAGGCTTATCAATCGCATTAACATAAGGTATCACAAATCCGTCAAAAGAAAAATTAGAAAGTGGTGTCTCTCTCCTAAAGTGTGGAGGAGTCAGTTGAGTGAACCAAACTACAAATCAAAAGTTAAGAACTTATGCAGAAACTCAATGACAAATCTATATGTTAGCGAGGGGGTGTTGTTGCACCCCTCATGTTTTAAAAATTGTGTATAAATATATTGAATGTGTATATTTTGTCCTCTCTAATTTTGTATATTTAAACCTCCTACCTCTAATTTTTCACTTTTTTTCATGATAATAATTATTAATCATTAATTTTTAAATGGATTATCTTCCCTGACTTAGGATCCTTAATCCGCCACTACTCTTGCTGGCTCTATATATATTCGCATTATTTCTACAAAGTGATCTTCCTCAAAGATTCCATCATGGGTTCACTAACCATCATGTAGTGTCACCTATAGTCTAAAAGCCAAATGTTGGGTCATCAACATGCTCTAAAAAAGAAAATATACATGGGTGAGTCTCCCTTCTCACCTAACAAACAATGACCTTATAATTGCATACACAAATACTACCACCTTCAAGTGGTATATTGTCAAATCATACATGCAACCCATAACATTTTACATTTATCTATATATTTTTCACAATATGGATCCACTATAGTGGAACATCGAAGGACTCGGTGGTCTAATTTATTTAAGTCAAATGACTTATTGGGAATACACCCTCATCACGATACACAAGTAAAGCTCTCACCAATATGAAGTTATTTTGCATTTGTCAAGATTGCTTAGTTGGCTCGTGTGATCATCTTGTCATAACTTGGTGTCACATCTCAAAGATTTGTCGATCAACGACTTAATTCCCAAGTATTAATTTGTCAAGTCAGTTATACAACTCTAGGAACTGTCTCCTCAACATCACCCAATTTGTTTCGCTTATCACAAGTATGTGTGGTCTTCTTTGTATAACGGTACACAACGACAATCATCACAACTCATGTTGGTTAGCACACACATGGAGACAAATTTATCCACCACTATCATAGTGGTCCATAAAATTGACATCGATAACAACATGACCTCACTCGTATAATCATATACTTTCACATAAACAAAGTCCCACATGACCTCTTCACTCTCCCACTTGGCACATCATATGAAAAATGTTTGTTGAGAGCATTAAAAATATTCCAAATATCTACTCATACCGTAGGATATGATCTAGTGATTCAAGTATTTAAACCAAGACCTTGGATTGCTTCAAACCCAAATAGAATCATTTTCATTCATAACTCTTCTTCTATAATGAAATCCCCTTATCATGCTAAAGTGTGGAAAAGAAAGGGAAATTTCTTTGATGAACAGTCATACGTGAGAGCATACAATCTCCACCAACTCCTGGGTCTCCTAGCCTCAAATTAGATTTTAATGCCTTAAATACTCAGTGATCCAAGGAAATCATCTTATGCTGAAATCTTGCACTGAATCTTGAAGAAAGCCCTGAGTTTGCAAGATGGAAACTCTATAATTTCAACTGTGACTTAAAGGTTAAGATGATTTCCTACATATGATAAGTGTGTTTACATACAAAATTGATGAAGAAGATTGAAAGACTAAACTTAGGGCATCCAATCATGCTTGGATTTTACTTCACTTGTGTGACCAAAAAGACTACCAAGTTTAAGATTTCACTTGATACTACTATTGATCAAATCTTTCAAGACATTTATAAAGGTAAAGAAATTGTCACGAACAATGATGGATTTGAATGTTGGATCAAGTCAAAAGGAGTGCTCTGTTCAAGTTGAACTACGTCATCTGTCTTAGAAGGATGTGTTGGCAGAAGAAGTTGCATGCATATATCAACATGATACTCTTCGTGCATCTATTTTAGGAATAGACACTAATGAGAAACCTTTACCAGATGCAGTGCACTTCAGCACTAGTTGGTTGTACCTGAAGAAGGTTTATTTTCTCATGCAAAGGATACTAAATATAATGCATTCCTTTTTCTATAATGGAAATTTGTGGTTATGTCTCCTCTAAAGTTCTCCTTCACAATTCAACTACCTTACTTAGAGTTTCTCTTTAAATATTTTGAGTATGATATATTTAAAGATTTATTTTTATTTTCATTTTAAAGATTTATATAAAAAGGAGAAAAAACAATAACTTCGTTGTAGCCTTATAAGTTATAAAAAATGAGATGTGAACCTATATATATATATATATATATATATATATATATAAGGATATAAACCGTTTCTTTGAATAAACGTACTTCAAAAATTTATGATAGTAAGAATTAGCGGTAGCTTTTCCAATGTACGTTGGTTCGAACGTGCTTGTCCATTATTACAAAGGTCTTCAACTACTTTAACTAAAATGCTTGACTCCATACCCAATCCATTAATTAAGCCTTTGGACAAATGAACTTAAGGTTGCCACGCTTTTATGTTAGATTCGAAGCCCTTTTTTCATACATGGATTAACTTATCTAAAAAGATTTATAAAAAAATAAAAAAAAACTTTTATATAAATTAAAATTAATTTATTTATAAATTAAAACATATTTTTTTTAAAAATTATATGAAAAAACTTCTACAAGTTACCATATATAAGTTCACATTAATTTATGAAAAAACTCATTTCAATTTTTTAAAAATATTTTTAAATAAACTTATCCAACATATCTTCAATAAACAAAAAATACAAAGCATGATAATCCTTAAACAATGGTCATTCTAGTGTGGGAAAACTTAACACTTCTCTAACAATGGGGAAGTTGACATTACTTCTAGGTTACTTCGAGTTTGAATAATTATAAATGACTATATATAAACCCTATAGAAATTAAAATTACAAAAAGAGAAAAGAGTAATATTCCGGAAGAAAGAGAAGTTAGCTAGTTATATTTAAATTAAATTGTTGAATTTGGACGAAGAACAAATTATGGAGTTAGCTAGCTATATTTAAATCAAATTGTTCTCCTTTAACCGCTTTCTTTATAGTTAAATTAAAAATATATTTATGGAAAACGAGAATGTGTGTATGTGTCAGTATTTCCAGTCTAAATGCGATCAATCTTTGTTATTTGTTTTTGCTCCTTTCAAAATTTATGTGAGATTATATGCAAAATTTAACTTGTGACACAGTTAACATCTGCACTTAATGTAAAATATGAGAAATAGTGTAAAATGTTAATTTATTTTTTGACGCAGAGATGAAGACAGAGTAGACGAAGACCAAGTTATATAAAATTTAATCAAAAATTAAAATTTAAAAATATAACTAATGTCTTATTGTATTATATTGCTAACAATTTATTATCATTTTTAAGAAATTTTTTAATTATTTTTAAAAAATCAGTTTTTTTTTAACACATTACTATTTAATAGGAAAGCAAAATGATCAAAAAAGAAAACAAGCATTTATTTTCACAACAATATATAAATACAAGGCTTCAAGTTAATTCAGTTAACGAAAGTTAGGAACAATAGTCCTTAGCACCCTTTTAAATCTTAAAGCTAACAAGTTTGAAATCATTTTATAAATGATGGCAAATAAGAAAATTGGTTTAAACTCAAATAAAATATGCAGGTGGTCTTCCTTCGTTACTAGAGCTAAGAAAGATGAAGTAATCCCCTTATCCTTTATCTATTTGAGTGTATATAAAGATGAAGGAATGGAGGAGATGGAAATAAGATAGAAATACTAAATTCTTAGTATTTGTTTGAGAGGAAAAAAATATAAAGAATAATTATTTACTGAGTTTTATGTATAAATTTTCCTTATTAAGTGTCATGAAATTGGGAAGAAATGTGTATTGCATTTGGTTTTTTTACATTATTATATTTAAAAATTAAATAACATTTTTTAACATAAACTAATAAATAATTTTATATTAAGGAAAAAATAATGTTGCAAACAGTTCAAACATTTTTAGTTAAATTAAAAATTTTAATTAGTGTAACAACCCTTAGTATGATTTTTTTTTATTTATACACTCACTCGTTTACTCATTCAAATAAGTAAAGAAAATTTGTTTTAATTTTTTCTTTCTTATTTTTTCGATAAAAATAAACCATCTTTTTTAAATCTATTTCTATTTTACTTTTATCCTTCATTGTTTCTTTTATTTGTTTCTTTTATATTTCACTTCCAATCCAAATACAACATGGAGAAGCTTAACATAAAGAAATAACTTCTCAATGAGAGAGCATGTACCTCAAACTTTATCACATCTCAGTAGTTTTTGAAAAAATTAAAGTAAAAAACATCCTTGATCCTAGACACTAGGCACCAACAGAGCATATCTCACACTACTTTTATCTCATCTCATTCACTAGCTGGTCAACATTCAAATCTAGGATACCAAGAGAGCACTTCCTAGTTGCATTATTCTATACCCCTACTCCTCCCTGAAAATTTCATAATTGTATTTTAGTCTTAATATTGATCATCTAAAAATAAATGTAAAAATAAAACAAAAATCAGATTACAGCTCTATTATTTTCAAACAAATACATACAATTAAAATTATATATTATCTTTGTTAGTAGTAGAACCTGAATTTAAAAATAAACATAAACAAGTACATTACTAGAATCTTAGTCACATTGTCAATAACATATAGATCTAGCTTACATTTAATATAAAAAGATTAGCAGAGTTAAATAAAAGATTTAAAAAAAATTAAAATTTGACAAAATTAATACAATAAAATTAATATGAATTAATATTTAAAACCCTATTATGTACATCCCTTGGCCATGGCTTCTTTCAGCTACATTATGTTTTACGACCACTACTATACTAGACTATTCATTACTAGTTACTATGGATGGGAATGCACTAATGCAACTTTCTATAAAGAGGACCAAATAGACTTGTTGGATATTGTTGATTACCACTTGGGCCGACTATGATTTTTACATGGGCCTTATCAAGCTATTATTCCCAGCCCACAATATGAGGTACCAGCACTCTAAGATTTAATGTAACAACTAATTCACTCTCTTCCACGACTTTAGTAGAGGAAATTTGTACTGAACCACATACTACAGTGTCTTGGGCTTTAGTAGGTGAATGTGATTTGGCCCAAAGTAATTCTTGCCAAATACCTTCTCTCTCTATCAAGATATAATTAGACTGTGAATTAAAATTAATCTACAGTGTAAATTATTAGTATAATCATATTAAAAATAAATATATATGTATAATAATAAATATTTCTAATATTTATTAATATAAAGACACTTATTTTTAGTGTAGGTATATTAATAAGTTATAACTAATTTTTTTAAAATATCAATTATATATATATATT
>JAMLFT010005972.1:0-16765 GCA_026544285.1 Pachyrhizus erosus
AATATAAATAGTAATTGTAAAATACGTCACTTTTTTTTAATGTAACGACTTATAATATTGTAAGATTAATTTAGATTTTCTAATTTTTTAAGGATAATTAGTTACATTTACTCAATATTAGTATTAAAAAATAATGACACTTGTTTTTCAAATATTTTTAGTTTAAAAAATATGAAAAATAAGCCTAAACTTTATACTTATTTCTTATTTATTTGATTTATTTGACTATATAGATTTGAATATGATATTACATAAAATATAATGACACATCTTGAATTTGTAATAAAAATTATCATTTAATCATAATGTAATAAAATTGTATGCTATATAATTAAATAAAACACTACATATTGATATTGTAAATCAAAATCATAATTAAATAAAAATACTATATATTCAAAAGTAATATTCATATTGCTCCAACAAAATTACATGTACTTCAAAATTAATTCAATAAATAATTAGATTAAATAAAATATATTACTCTTAAAATATATAAACATTTATTCACTTAATTTATTCTTAATCTTTAATAATTTTGGGATTTTTATACTAGAGATACATTTTAGTCCATCATCATTTGAGTTTGAATAATTTATATTTTTAATATATTATCTCTAACATTTTGAGTGTATTCACCAATCTTATTTTCTTGTTCCTAATTGTATGAAATAATTTGAACATTATAGAGTATACATCTTCAATAATATTTTTCTTTTGTTTTAGTTTGATCATGTATCTTCTAAAAATTAACATATCAATTTTCTAAAAATATATCATTTAAATTGAATAATATTAAGTAATGTAATTAAGGAAAGAGTCAAATTTTTAATTCTAAAAATAATGCATAATATATTGGTGATTAACAAATTCATAGCTGATTTAGTTTTTATTAAAGGATCAACAAAATTATTTTTCCTAAAATTATTTACTATTAAATTTAAATTAATTTGAAATTTTTATTAAATGTTAATAATTTGTGTGTATTTCTAAATTTAATTTTCGCATGATGCTTTTTTAAAAAACAGATATTGAAATTTATTATTATGTTAACTGATTGAAAATGTTTTATAATATTTTTAAAAATTTTAAACAAAATTTATTATTATTTTTATATTTATTAATTATATAAATGATAATTAAAAATATATTTATTATTTTAATTCTATTTTAAGTTTTTATAACTAATTTAATGCATTTATAATTATAAAAATAATCTTAAAGTTTTGAGATTTATTTTTGTACTTATACATATTACTTTAAGTAATAAAGTACGTGTTTGCATTCTTGTAACATGAATTCATCCGATCGTAAACAGACACAACTGCGAGATGTAATTGTGGTTTGTGCCCAAGTACTGTGTTTATGAAAGAATACTTTACTTTGAAATTAATTAGAATATATTGATATCATAAACAAATTTTTATTATAAAATGTTATTGTTGCATAATTAAAAATGATCTTTGTAATAATTACTTAAAAATAATCTAAAGTGAATTTCAATTAATTTGACAATATAAAAATCTTTATAGTTAGCATGTGTCAAAATGAATCTCATAATTTAGTATTCCATGGATTATTACAGACCCATTTTCTTTCTCAAAACTTGATGTGATTTGGACCCTCAATCATTCACACTATACTATCAAAACATTCTCGATGCTCTCTTTTACTCACTCTATGTATCATTTCACAACGATACAGAAGCACTTTCTGTGTGCTCCTATCAAACTTGTATACATCACTCATAAGTTGCTGCAGTAATTAATGTCAATTATTATTAATAATTATTTTTTGTCTTTTCATAGAATGATTTTCTACTTTTTGTGAAACTAACCCCTCTGCTGCCCTCAGCTTTTGGGGTACCTCTGTGAGTGCTCAATCAATAGTTTTTCAAGACTTATATTCTTTTATCAACCAAAGTGACATTCCCTTGACCCTGCTAGTAATGCCAATCATTTATTGTCATAACTATTTTTAGGATTACTTGCATTATTCCTGGAGAATTAAGGACTTGGTTAGCATGATTTTTGATTGTAAGTTTTTAAAATTTTAAAAATAATAATAATTTTTTATTTTCAATTTTTTTTTTAAATTTAGTTATAATTTTTTAATTTTAAAATAAACTTATTTTAAAATTTTATAATTTTATTAAATTAATTTAAAAATATATTTTATAATAATAATAATAATTAAAATATTTATAATATGATTTGATTTGATTTTTAATTAAAAAATATCCGAACTGAATATAAAAATTATATGTAATTTAATTTGGTTTGAATATAATAGCAAATTCGAACTAAATTAAATAAATTTTTGACAATTTGATCTAGATTATTTTTGTAATTTTTAATATTTTAAATTTTCTCATAATCAAAACTTAAAATTAACATTTATATTTTTTTTATTAGCGAAACATGTATATTTTATAAACTTAGATACAGGAGTAACTAAATCCATATACATTAGTAACCAATAATAAACAACAAAACACAAATTGTATACTATCCTTTCTTGGATTACCCAATATTTAATGGAATTAATATAAACTAAATACTACCCAAAATGATATAAAATAAAATTCTCCCCACCAAAAAAAATCAACCACTGTTATGTATACTTGCATGCATGCCTCTAGAATACCTCTCTAACCACCAAACCCACTAACATCCATATTCTCCATGGTTAGCCATATACTCCACAATTTGATTATAATGTCCCTTTTTGCTCACAGTGTATGATATTTCCTGCAAAACTTCCTCATCCAGAATTCATGAAACAACTTTATCCAAACTCATTACTTGCCATCAAACACAATCTTGGGTTTGTCCTCCATTGAACAAATGAATATCCGAATTATTAATTTCTTGCTTTCAGCCAATTCCAAGCAGAAAAAAGTGATTTTTTTTTTTTCATAATAAAAGTAAAATCAAACTCATGTTCCCTGAACACACATTTGTTTCTACAGATCCAAATATTCCAAATCATAGAACACCAAATTACATTCATTTATCGTCAAAGCATCTAGAACCACCACTAGTTTTATGTTGTAGCATATGTTCCTTAGCTGTATTAGGAAGTACCGTGATTATACTAAGCCAGGTATAACATTGTTTCTAGATATTGTCTATTACAGCACATGAATAGAACACGTGATTACTGGATTCAGAGTGTACCTTGCAGAATGGGCACATGATATCAGTATTTCCAATTGCAACGTTCCTCCTCAAAATATTATCCTTCGTTAGCAAGTTGTTATTCAAAACCTTCTGTAATAAGAAATAGAAGAATAAAAAATATACATAATAATAATTATTATATTATTAATCTCTTATAAAAAATTTGTCTATTTAATAATATTTATTATTCATTAGAAAAGTTGAAAATTTCAAAAATCAATCCCACAATTATTCATTCATAATATATTTACTTTTACATAATATATAATTATGCAAATAAAGTTGAGAAAATTATAGTATATTTGAATATGTAAGAATAAAAATATATTTCTTATTCAAAACAAATTACAGTTATAAAGGAAATTGTTTAACTCTTTATACATTTCACTTCAACTTTCAATTTTTTGAAAACCATAAAATTAAAAAGATAACAATACTAAAACATATACTTGAGTGTTACGTTGAGCTACTAATAATTAAAAACATACAACTTTATAATCATATATGGGTTAATTTGATTTAGATCGATTCCAAAAATATAAAACACAAATCAAATTGAATCAATTAGTTTGAACACTAAATCATCCAAACAAATTAATAAAAATAACAATTTGGTTTAATTTATTATTATTTTTTGTTTTTATTTTAAATTGGTTTAGATTTGAACAATTTTAACGATAATAACAATATTGATATTGATGGTAATGATAGGACCAGTCCAAGAGTAAAATAACTAAAGTTTAACCTTTAGGTCCACCAACAATAAATATTTGTTATTAATTTTTATAAAACAAAAAAGGTCTCATATGTTACCAAAACAAAGTTACGTATTGATAAAAAAAAATAACATATAACTTTCTTTTGAAATAATAATTTTTTTCTTAAAATTTGTTTTAAGTCTTATTTATTGTTGAACCAATCCTATGTAGCAATAGGTAGATAATAACGTTGATTGTGGTGGTGGTTCTAGTAGTGGTGATTAATGACAGTAGTATTAGTGGGGCGACAATATCAATGGAAGTGATGCTAGTGGTGGTTAATGATATTTGTGTCAATAGTGGGATGACAATGTTGGTGAAAGTGGTACTAGTAACGATGATGATAACAATGATAATGATAAATATAATAATAGTGATAATAGAAATAATAATAGTAATGTCAATGATCATGATAACTATGACCATAATTATGTTAGTGATGTCAATGATAATGATAGTCATAATTGTGATAGTGATAATGTTAATATCAATAGTGACAACAATAATACAATATCAATAATGATGATGTTAATATCAATTACAATAATTACAAAAATAATTATTATTTATTAGATTTATTTGTTTGTCTTCTATAGATAAATGACATGTAATTAAAAATGGCATGTTTAGTATTATAAGAGTTGTGATTGTTTTTTTTATAGAATAACCAGGAATGAAGCATAAAGGAGATAGGTGATTTTTTTCAATCTCAGCTATTAGACATCAACTAAAAGTTATAATTCATTAACCGTTGTGGAACAAAATTATTTGTAGAATTATGATGACCCTTTCTCCTAAAAATTTGTTTTCCGTAACCTTTATGCAGAATAATTAATCACGTGTTCATTGATAGTTACATTGAGTAGTCACATAATTAAAATATGATATGTAAGTAGGGTAACTCTCATTTTATGCGAACATGTTTAGAATTAAACTAAACTAAAATTCAAAATTTTAAAATCATATCAAAATTTATTATAATAGTTATCGTTGGTCAATCAATCATTTATTATTGAGTTATTGAATATTTTACATATTTAATTTTGCAAATTTTATGTTTAAGTTATTCAATTTTTAATATGAAAAAAATGTATTAAAAATTTCATATTTACTAATATATGATGAATATTATTATATAAATAGAAAATAATTTGTCTCACAAACTAATTTAAGGGTTTAATTATGTCTAAATTAGAATTCTAAGATTTTTTTAAGAGTAAAATTCTAAGAGTTATAAATGAGTTTATTAAAAGAAAACTTTTACGAATGCAGAAAATTGTAGAATATATAGCGGTTCTTTCTTAGTGTCCCATTCCAACAAAATTTGTTTTTTTCATGAATAAACTATAAATCCATCAAAATTCACAAGCTTATAAACACAAGATTTCTATTCTCGAGTAACATTAAAACTACATCATTCATGTGGAGTTCAATACATACATCAAATAAAAAAGAAAAGAAGCGTCGTTGTTGACAGCGTGGGATAGCACTGGAATATAATCATTTGCAGAATTATAGTGACTCTTTCTTCTCAAATTTGTTTCGTCATCTTCAGACAGAATCATTAATCATGTTTTTGTTGATAGTTATAAATTTGTTTAATAAAAAGTAAACCTTAGGAAGAAAATTATACAATATAATTGCTAATTGTCAAGGCGGTAATTAGTCTTTACATGAATAAACCCATCAAAATTCACAAGCTTATAAACCCAAATTTCTATTCTCAAGTAACATTGAAACTACTTCATTGATGTGGAGATCAATGCAAATATATTCCTAGATAGCTACATCAGATAAAGGAAAAAAAAAAGTGTCATATATTCTTTCAGAATAGGGTTGTAACAAAAAAGACTACTTTATAAATTTATACATCAAGCCAGTGATCCTCTGGAATACTGTCTAAAGATGGCTTCCAAGAATTCATTCCCTCACCACATTCACCAACCTCTGAAATTCTTCCTCCTCTCAACTTCACAGCATGTAATAATTGCTCTAATGAAGTGTGCTGAGCTTCATCCTTGCACATCAACATCCTTTTCAACTCTCCCTGAGTCATCACCACTCTAATCCTCACACTTCTAGAATTACCATCCCTTTTCTCACCTTCATAAGTACTATCATTTTGCATCTTGAACCTCACCTTCTTCTTCATGTTTTGTTCCATCCTTGGTGCTTCCAACTTGGACAATGGAATGGCCTTTACCTTCTCAACCTTTGGTTCAATTACAGGGGCTTCATAATTCTCATGATCTTGTGATGATATTTTGTTGTTCCTCAAACAGTTTCCCATGTTAATAATATTGGAAATTGAAACGTTTAACTTAAACAAGAACAAGACATGTGAGAGAACCTATCAAAAGTGAGCTATAAATAGAGAGTGGGGAAGAGAAAGCACATGGGGTATCCGGTTGTTGCGCCGGTTAATGGAGACAAAGAAAGTGGGGATTCTCTTGTTATCTTCCTTATCATCAATTATCTATGCTTTTTTCATATCCGTATGTTTCATACTATATGAAATGAATAGTTTACTAGTGGAGACGCCTTTGTTACCTTCAGCATAACTCATGTTCGGAATAAAAAATTTAAGATAATTTTTATTGGTTTTCAATTGAAAGGGAGAGGTTCGGTTTAAGCTTTCCTTAATTATATAAAATGTGGTTTTATTGATTGAATTGATGAATCGTAACAACCTTAATTATTTGTCTTAAACCTTGTATAATAATATTAGTTTAATTTAAACACCCTACCATGTAAACTCAATCTTAAAATTAGTCAAGATTTTAATATACAACTGTATTAATTTAGTCCGAACATCATCAATTATCTATACTTTTTTCATATCCGCATGTTTCGTACTATATGAAATGAATAGTTTACTAGTGGAGACGAGTTTGTTACCTTCAGCATAACTCATGTTCGGAATAAAAAATTTAACATAATTTTTATTGGTTTTCAATTGAAAGGGAGAGGTTCGGTTTAAGCTTTCCTTAATTATATAAAATGTGGTTTTATTGATTGAATTGATGAATCGAAACAACCTTAATTATTTGTCTTAAATCTTGTATAATAATATTAGTTTAATTTAAACACCCTACCATGTAAACTCAATCTTAAATTTAGTCAAGATTTTAATATACAACTGTATTAAATATTTAAATAATTTTTTATTATTCATAATAATCCTATTTAATGTAAACATGATCATTTTATATTTATAATCTGTATAAAAAATAATAATAAGAAATTATTATATAAAATAAATTTATTGAAAATTTAAAATAATGATTTTAAAAGTTATATTTAAGATGATTTTTAATTTACGAGTAATATAAATATTTTACATTAATAATATACCTAAGTGAAACTACTACTAATAATTAGATCATTCTTTATAGGAAAGTAACGTTTGAACTTTTATTACGTCGTTTTCCCAATATAACAGAACATAGTTTTAGGTCAATAATTGTAATGGAATTGAGTTGATTTTGATGCTGTAAAAAAGGACTAGGCCAAATATATTTAGTCCTGAATACTTCCAATTAAAGTGTTAATAAGGTCCATGTTGATGACCCCAAATCACTGCTCAAAAAGCGCTAATCTTCGTTCTTCTCAAGTGGCATTGTAAATTCTCTTTAGTTACTGTCAACACTTTTTAAAAATATATATATAAGACCAGAATATTCAGAGTACTCTTCTTTATTCTTTTCTTCAAACTTAAAGATTTTTTTAAAATTAATTTATATATAATCGACTCCGCATTACGTAAAAGGGGAGGGTGAAGTTCATTACTTTTTAATTTCTAAATGTATAAAAATAATTCTGACAATCGTTTTGAAACCATTTTATTTATAATTAACGTAGTGGTAGAAAGAGAGTGAATGAAATTGTTTCCCGTATAAACTACTTGTAATTTAAGGGAAAAAAATACAAGCAATATATCTCATTGAGCAGTAACGCTGATGGCAACACCACACAACAACGTTAAATATCAATCTGATACCTTTTTTGGGTGAAAATATCAATATGATAGCTTGCACTTTAATTTTGATGTCCCCCACACTAAAGTTGGGGCCAATATGTTGCACCCAATTAAAAATGTCAACCATGTTTTCAATTCCTGTCCATAATAATTAAATTAAAGAACAAAAAAATGATCAAAAACTATTATTTTGGATATTCTATAGTATAGTAATTAGCATTTCTTTTTAAATAATCAATTATATTCTTTTTCAATGAGCACACCTCAACCATACTGTACTTATATTTTAATCCACCTTCAGCTGACTTTACAACGAGGAGTACCTAATTCTTTTATGCAAATTCAAACCTCATTATTATTACCTGGAACGAATTTAGACACTCCCAAGTTAAAATTAATGCACAAGCGTTGAATTAATGCATTAATTAAAACAATTGGAACTAGCGTAAAGAAAAACAAAACTAGTGTAACCCTTGAAACGTAAGATTCATTCTAACCTAAACAAATTGAGAAGCAAACTCATCTATGTTGGTTACCTACAATGAATGTGGGCACAATTTAAGAGTCAACAAATTTATGCTCCCTGGATAAGGCAATGATATCTCACGTGAACACAAAGAAGGATAGTGAAGCTAGGTTATAGTACAAGATATCTTCAGCCATGGGACACCATTTTTTTTTTCCAATCACTGTATTTGGTCCCGTTTAGTATCAAAGTTGTTGATCTTTCTAAGGGTCTTACGTGTTGATATAGTAGCAAATGCCAGCAAGATGGGGCATCTCTTCACATGGTATAACTACCTGCTCATATGCTTGTGTGAAACTTTCATATTTAGTTTCACCATTGTTAGACCCTTAGCACGATCTATAGTTATTGGGAGACAAATACTATGCTTTCAACTTGAGATTGTTTCTTCTTTAGCAAGATGAAGTTTTAGTGTATTAGTAGCTTCTCCCCAAGTTTGGATACCTTGGCTCCAACTAGAATTAAGGCAGATTTTGCATGCCAAGCATTTATAAAAGGTTATTGAAGTTGTAATTTAAACACTTGATGTCAACTAACTGTGTTTTAAGATTTCAAAAGTATTTGATTTTTTAATTGAGATAGATATATTATATTTTAGTTAATGCTTTTATTTTATTATTTTTAAAGTTAATTATGATTTTAAACTAATGTTATTATTTTATTAATTTGTTAAAAAAGATATTTAAAGTACAAGGTTCGCGTAATCGAGTGAAAAATATGAGGGTTTTTTTTAGTTAAATGTGAACATAAAAGAGAATACTTTATATTACTCTATCGTCCCTGTTTATGCATGCCAAAGCGAATAACAGTTCCCGAATATGCCATGAATGGCGCCAATAATCCTTAATGAAATGGGAGAACGAAGGTCAATGGAATTAAATGATTAATGGGTCCATATATAGTGTTTTTCATTGTTTTCATAAAGGTCACAATAGTGGAATTAGAAGTCTTATCCAGTGCTTGTAATGATTGTGTGTTAAACTAAGCAAACTCACATCTCACGTCGTAATATTATTAGATTTTTTAAAAACTTATATAATTATTCATTTAATTAAGTTTTTTTTTACTATAAATTCACATATAATGCATTAAATTTGACTCTTTCAAAATAATAACAATATATAAAATATAAACTAATTATATATTTATGTTTTATTTAAATTAAAATCTTCGTAAATTTAATGAATATATTTTAAATTAAAAATAAAGACACTCTTATTTTCACTAATAAATGATGCATGCACTGGTATAAAAGTTTTTACATTATTATTTAATTATAAATTAACATATATAAAAATTTATTAATTTTTATAATAATTATTTTAAAAATTATATTAAATATTTTTTATTATGTTATAAATTCAAAATATTCATCAATTTTATAATAATTAATATTTATAAAGAAACTTAACCAATTATTTTTAATGGATTTTTTTTTCAATTATATTATTTCATTCATATGATTTGAACCAATGACTTTGTTTAATGACTCTATTCTAACGTGACAAAAGCTTTTACACTAATAAGGCATGATTATTTTTATACTATATAATCAATTATTTATGATTACTTGCTTGCATTGAATAGAAATAGAAAGACTTGTTAATTGGGGTTTGGGTTTGGTTGCTTGTATCCAACGGTGTGCGCTTCCTCTTACTAGCATCGGACGGGTGAAGTTGTTTGTGGATGCTGGGATAGCAGGTAACATGGGATTAACTAACGAAGCTACCTCTCCACATGGCATTCAATCCATCACGTGCTTCTCACGTGGTCATCCCTGATAATATGCCTGGCAAGTGGCTATGCCGTCTCTCTCTCTCTCTCTCTCTCTCTCAAGTCTGAACTCAATTGTGAGTGAAAACAGCGAAAAGGGGTTTCTTGCATTTTCTCTACTTTGCACTAAGCTTTTTGTTTTGAGATTCTAAAGTGAGAAGCAACCTTCTTAATGTTCACTTTGGGATTATTCCCTGTCTTGGTTGGTGACAAGCTGCAACTATGAAAAGATTGCTCTCTTGCAGTTTCCTTCTTCAAATTGCTGTCTCTCTTCTTCTTGTTCTTCTGTGTATGTGTTATTGCAGATACTTGCATGGCCCTTAATTGCTAATTTAACTCTTCGTTGTTTAAATTGTCACTTAGCTTTTCAAGATTGCATCTTGAGGGTTGGGTCACTAAATTTCTGTTAGGTGTGACAGTGAATTTGCAATAAGCAATGGAACTGTGCTTGCATTTCAAGTAGAATAATGAATGTGTATTATTATTGACATAAACATACTTTGGGTACAAGCCATAATGAAAAAGGGCAAGCTTGATACAATTTTAAGAGGCAGTGTTCTCTTTTTATGCATTGTAGAATGAAAATGAGCTACCAGAAATAGTAACTAATGAACTGAATATGTTATTCAGGTTGACATGATTTATTATTTTTCAGCATGTACTTGATAAAATTATGCAGTATTTGATATCTTAATGGTGAATATAAGTTTATTTATTTTGAGGTCTTAGGCAATGTAGGTACATTTCATTTTCTTCTAGAAATATAACTCCTTAAGCTGAAAATTGCTCGTATGCAGTTATGAACAACTCTCAGGGCTCTCCAATCAATGTTGCAAAATATTCGTTTACTACTAAGTTTTATGCGCTACCTCCTGCTATCCCTCCAAGTACACAGCCACAGCCATTTATTCCTCTTATAGCTCCTTCCCCGTTGATACCTTTCACTAATAATTCTGTGCCCAAGTTATCAGGTATAGTTTACTTTTCCTTTTCAGTCTGTTAGTTTGAGAGCTTACATTGCGAGTCTTTGTTTGCTATATTCTTGTTTTCACAATTACTGCCCACCCTTTGGCACATTGTAGTTGAAATTTTTATGGGGTTTTAGGTATCAAGGAAGGAAGAGATATAAAAGATAGTGAAACACTAAATTTTAACTGAGATGTCGTACAATGTATTGATGAGATGTTTATAAAACCTAGACCACTAATCCTTATTAATATTAATCTTAACCTTAATTAATTAGGGAAATAAATCATGATAAGGAAATATGATAACTAATTGTAAGAGATAACGAGAAAATAGGGAAACTAATCCTTGAGGTAAGATATGTTTTCTTATATTCTAATATATATTCTAAAATTGGTGAATAGTGGGGGAGCAGGGGCAGAGCCAAGATTTTACTAGGGAGACTAAGCCAAAATAGATTGAAATGTCGTCAAATATTTAAAGTCAAAAGGAATCTAATTACCATACAATTTAGGCACGAAGGATGGGGACTGCTGAAAGATGTAGTGTGAAATTAGAGAGCAGCAACACAGGTAAGTTCAGTGCTATGGTAAGGTGCAACAGTATGGGTTTGTACCTGAAGACTGGTGCTATTTTTTCTATAAGAGGTTAAGTACAAGTGCAATGAAGTGAAGATTCAGTAGCATTGGTGCTGTTTATGGGTTTGTGTAAGTACCATGGTGGCTAGTTTGTCCTCTTTAGTGGTGTGTATGCCAGTGCTGTGGTAATTGGTGAGTTCAATTTGTTGTGTTCATGTGGATACATGCATCTATGATGATTTTCTGTGACATGAGAAGATGGTGTAGGCTGTTGTGAAGCCTTGAGTGTTGTGAGATGCAGTACAAAAATGATCACCAACCTACATATCATAATTCATATCTGAGAAAAAAAAAATTGAGTTTCGGGGAGGGGTTAGGTTGGACCATGGCTCCCATATGGTACCCCCTCCCTCCACCTCAGAAGGGAAACATATCTGAGTAAATAAAACAGTGAGTCTCTTATGACAAAGTTATGTAACAAAAATGTTTCAAATCCGTCATTCTTTGGATGGATTTGGGTATCTGTGCATATTGGGGGAAACTCTATAACTGTTCCTACTTCCTAGCTTTATTATATGATATAAATCTATCACTATGAATGGGATTATAAATGGCATCTTGCAAGCAAACAGTGAGATCACTATTTTTTTTAACATGCTATTGCATGTGCATTCTTAGTATGTGTGCTTATCGTGAAGTGCTTTGAATTACAAACCTTGTGGTTGTTGAGATGACCTAGAATTCCTATTTACTTCCAGGCCATTGTTCATTGAATTTGTCAGCTGCTCAAGATATAATGACTACAACTGCTACTGATTGCTGGACTTCCTTTGCTCCATATTTGGCAAATGTCGTATGCTGTCCTCAATTTGATGCCATGCTGGTGACCCTCATAGGGCAGTCTAGCAAATACTCAGGAGTTCTAGCTTTGAACACAACTCATGCTCATCATTGCCTCTCTGATGTTCAGAAGGTCCTGGTCAGTCAAGGAGCAAATGGGGACCTAAAAAAGATATGTTCTATCCATCCAACAAAGCTCACTGAGGCTTCTTGTCCTGTTGTATTTGTTGATGAATTTGAGAGTATTGTAGATACTTCAAGACTTCTGACTGCTTGTAGAAAAATTGATCCTGTAAATGAGTGTTGTGATCAAGTTTGCCAAAATGCCATACATTATGCTGCTAGAAAAATTGCCTTGAATGATTTGTCTAATTCAGATGGAAACCATAGCTTGCCTGGGCCGACAGCTAGGATCAATGATTGTAAGAATATTGTCCTTCGTTGGCTGGCTAGTAAACTTGATCCATCGACTGCAAATAGTGTTTTTAGAGGACTCTCAAACTGCAACCTAAACAAAGGTGAGCAAGGAGAAAAAAGGAGAAAATAAAAGAAAAATGCATTCTCCTTATATCGCGTTTGATTATTACAATTTTGGCTAATTTATTGGAATATAAAGCATACGTCTGACAATGTTCAATGTTGTTATAATACTTCACTCAGTATGCCCATTGGTTTTTCCAAATGTCACAAGTGTTGTGAAAGAATGCGGAAATCTCATAAATAACCAAACAGCTTGCTGCAAAGCGGTCAAAAGTTATGTGTCCTATTTGCAAGAACAGAGCTTTGTAACCAATCTGCAAGCCTTGAAATGTGCTACATCACTTGGAAAGAAATTACAGAAAGCAAATGTCTCAAAAAATGTTTATAATCTTTGTCATATAAGCCTGAAGGACTTTTCTCTTCAAGGTTGGCATTGTCATATTTCCCTTACTTAGGAAACTGCTATTTTATCCTTTTAGCAAGTACTGATACTGACACTTCTCTTATGTTGCTAATGGTCGATGGATTTTCCCTTGGATCAATCAGTTGGATTGCAAGGTACGAATTTTTTATTGATATATTGCTTTGCCAAGCTGCTGAAACAAATATAAAATTTGAATTTTCCCTTGATCCTCTCACTCGTAAAAAAATATGGTGTTTTATTAAATTTAAATTTCACTCAGAAACAAATTTAACTTTGGCTTATATGTTTGCAAAAATGTAAACTAACTTCATTTAGGTGTTGCAACACTTCATTCTTGACAACACTTAAAAGCAACTAGGTGATCGCTAGTGTAATTATGAGATTCATTCATGGAGAAAAATATATACTTGTTACTTTAACTGATACTTTTAAATGTCAGATTCTTCCAGAGACTGCAGCTAATTTTCCTTGGTGTTGTATCTAACATAATCAATCATTTTTATTTCATCTAGAATCTGGCTGTCTTTTGCCGAGTTTGCCTTCAAATGCAGTGTTTGATGGAACTTCAGGGATTGGATTCATTTGTGACCTTAATGACAACATTGTAGCTCCTTGGCCCACAACATCATATCCGCTTCCATCCTCATGCAATAGAAGTACGTATATGCTGCTCACATATATCACATTGTCCCCTTCTACAACATTGGTTTGTCCTTTGTAATATTTTTACTGCGATCAAAGACATTTGTTCACACTGTAATGTGTCTAATTCATTTGTTCCTTTTATTCATGGCATTGCAGCTACAAAACTTCCATCTCTTCCTACAGCAACATCCTCACAAAATGGTAAGTATCATACTACTGTACTGCTACTAACTGATTTTTCAGGTTTGATCTCTTCATTTTCAAAGCATTGGTAGTTGTAAGATATAGGGTCTGCTTGTCTTAAAATTTGATTTTATCTCAAAATCATTTCTATTTGCCACAAAAATTATTCTTACAACTCCAAAGTCTACCCATGCAAACCATGTACTGTCAATACCTTTTTTCATGGATGCAAATGTGATTACAAAATCTAACCAAACGAGTACATAAAAGGTTCCTTCGCTCTCTTTTGTCTGTGATCTATTTAATCATTTAAGAGGCAGATGTCAAATATAAGAGCTATGAAATCAGTTTGTATTTTCATATAATGTGATGTAGATGTTTTCCTGCTATTTTTGAAAAACGAAACACAGAAACAAGATTAAATGAACAGAATTATTTATACATCTTATTAAGACTAGGAATTGAATTTGCTTTCCAGCTATCTACTTTGTCTTTAGCCGAATCATTGTGGAACTTCTGTAAGGATTGATTGATTATATGCAATTTAATTTGGTGCACTGGAAAATAGTTCAACTTGATCAAATTAGGAGCTTATCTATGTTGGTTCTTCCCCACACACAGTCACCCTTGGTAGGATACCTATGCATTTTCATTGATAAGTCTACTTTGAATTTCCCTTTGCTGCAGGTCTTTTCATTAATACCTTGGTTTTGCCTCTCCTCTTTACCTCTATACTACTTCCCAAGAGGCTTCTTTAGCCTTGGAGTTCTCTGTATTAAAGTTCTTTTGGCTAAAGGGATTTTTCAGCTTAGTTGGCTATTTTTTGAGGTTCTAAGAAAGGGCTAAGTCCTTATTCTTATCCAATCATCCAGTATGTTTATATTGTCACTAGTTAAATGAGTAGAAAAATCCTACTTTGAGATAGTCTTTCTGGTAGATTATTGATTGTATTCTAATATATTACCATATCATTGTTTCAATATTCTTTGAAATTGTAATAAGTTTTGTTTCCTTATAAAGAAATGGTATAAATACAAAAAGGGTTGTCTAAGTTCTTTGAGTATACTATACAAGTTCACTGTGGCTTGTTTGTCCCTCTTCCACTTGACAATGATGATATTGCACGGGTTGGTTGCTTATAATAATGAATAGGTATTTCTTTTCATGATATTCTCACTTATGGTCATTTGATGAAAGAGAGAGAACACCTACAGAGGATCCAACGACGGCATCATGTATACTTGTCTAATAAAATGATTTTTGTCATATATAGGATTCACCTGAGAGACTTAATTCCAAAATGTTTTTGCAGTTGTTTAGTTTAGGCAATAGATTTATTTTGTGCGGGGCTGCGGTTGTTGGGTTGGCCCTTTCCACGCCCAAAACATTGACAATGAGATATGACAATCTTGTGTTGTCCATCTTTCATCCCGAGTTCTGCCCTTGGGTTTAATAGACCCTGTAGCTTATAAGCAACGCATATGTAGTGACATGAGTTCGGCTCAAGGATTCAAATTCGAATTTTACTACTAATGAGAGAATTTTGTTAGTGGGTAATTTATAAATACTTTGGCATGCATTTTAAGTCTAAGGTTTCCTAATGAATTTTCAAAACTTGACTCACTTAAACTTTTCTTTTACCAAAAAAATATATATGCAATTACTTTTGTAACAAATATAGTTATTGGATTGGTTTAAATAATCTTTTGATTTCTATAGAATAAAATATTTTTTATTTTAGTTATTTTAAGGTTTTTTTAGTCTTTTAGAATTTTAATTTTAGTTATTACTTTTAAATAATAACATTAAATGATGACATAACAATAATTTATAATTCTTATCATGTATTTAGAAAGTTTTACAGAATAATTATATGTAATTTTTTTAAAATAAACTAGGTTTTTAAATTTTTATCTTATCAAAATAGTTAATGATTTAAAAAAAAATTTACATGTGATTGTTTTGTCAAACTCTTTGATGATGTGACAAGTCAATTAACTATTAACATCATTTTTACGTCATCATTTAACGATATTTCTTAAAAATAAAAATTAAAGGACAAATCAAAACAAAAATATTTAAAAGATTGAAATAAAAAATTCCCTATTTTTAAGTATCAAAATATTATTTACATCTATTAGATTTGTACTACTTTTTTTTTTCTTAAATAGCATTTTTATCATTGAAATAGAATTTTTTTTATTTTAGTCATTTAAATATTTTTATTTTGATTTTAATTTTTTAAAGATTTTTTTTTTAGTCTCTATTTTTAAGAAGCATAATAATAATGGTAACAATTCATTGTCACATCATCAAAGATTTTGACAAGTAATTTTTTTGTCAAATAATACTTTTAATTTTTTTATTAACTAGTTTAATATCATTAATTATTTTAAATAAATAAAAATTTTAAAAAATAATTTATTAAAAA